>JAUZND010007454.1:0-19763 GCA_034780555.1 Coelogynopora nodosa | reverse complement strand
TTTTATATTATAATTTTTAGTTATTTTATATTATAATTTTTAGTTATTTTATATTATAATTTTTAGTTATTTTATATTATAATTTTTAGTTATTTTATATTATAATTTTTAGTTATTTTATATTATAATTTTTAGTTATTTTATATATTGATTTGAACTAATTAGCTTGTTTCGTTTGTTTTTATATAATTATATTATAAGCCTATTCTGAATACAAATTTGAGACATGGAGGATATTTTATATAATTAGATAGAAATTGTGTCCAACGTACACCGGTTAAGTTTCATATTGATTTAATGTAAGTGTTATTAATGATTACAACATACAGTTTACATGTAGTATTAAATAATTTATATATATACAAGTGTGTAACAATTAGACACATGTTACAGGCAGGCACATGTTAGAATCGCACATCGGCCCATGCGTAATTTTAAAGTAAACTGAACATATTTTTCCTTTTATTTTAATCGTCTTTATTTTAATTCAAATGTTTCCGCGCAGTAAAAAATGTTTAGTCCCAACTAAGCACGACGGGACGAAATACCATTTGATAGTATGGCTCTATAGAGATATATCTATCTATATGAACAAACCAAACAGTATATCTGTTTAACCACTTCAGTCCGGTGTCAGGTATACAGTAGATTAGGGAGATAAGTATGCAGGTAGCTATTGTTTGTTCACGATCAATACATACAGTCTGTGTTACTGAGGTGCCCTCTCTCACTCTTCCCTTTTTACACAGGAACGTGTGTGTATGAATGATGTCTCATCAGTTATAAAATAGTGTTTTATAATGAAATATTTATTTCGTCGAGCTGCATCGCAGAAAAAGTTGAATAATTTCAGTTTCTTTGCGTCGCGCTTAGTGAAAATAGGCTCATTGAAATGAATGTAATCAACTTTTTGTGGTTCGTCGCGCTTGGTGCGCGTTGACCTGATAGATGACGTTAAAATTTATATTGTCCAATCATGTGCTTTGAGCTCAGAAAATATATTATTGAGGATAAACACTGCGACAATATTGCTAATAAGAGAAAGATCTGCTCGATTTTCAAATTCCGATGAGCGTGTTGTACAACGAGATGTGACGACTCTGAAACTGATGAAGACGATGAAGGCCAAAGCCAAGAAAGACACAGCATATGAGTGACAGGTAAAGGTCCTTGTCATCCTTCGATAGGGGCCATTTCTTCGGCAGTCGTTTTAAGGATTCCAGCTTTATTCACGCAGATTTTAAATTCTTCTAATGACGATGCCCAATGTACAAACTTAACGTCATTGAAACTAATTCAGCCCCACAAATATAATTGTTGTGTGAGCTAAACTTGGTAGACAAGGAAAATTGAAGTTCTGCCCACATTAAAGCAATTTCCCACGCCCTGATCTACAAAAGTATAGTTTAATTCTAAGATAAGTTCTGCTTATTCAAAGCAGTTTCATGAATTAAAATGAAAAATTCTGCAAGAAGAACATGATTTTAAAATGCAGATTTTGTTGGACGAAAAAATATTAAAACAACAACGTGTTGCAATAAAAATGGAGATTCTTCAGTTAAAGAAGCGCAAGATTGAAGGCGAAATTGGAAACGATAATGCATGTATATAATTAAACTATTCAGTTATATAATTGTTTATAGCCAACGTACATTTTATTTTTGTTAGTATGTATTAAAAATAAAATATTAATTGGAATTTAAAATGCTGTTTTAAACATTAAAACTATACTATTTATTTTAAATTTATTAAAAAAATTGCAATATATTCTTCATAATTTTTAACAATATATAATATTATACATGTAGATAAAATATATTAATATAAAATAATATTATACAGTACTACAATTTAAATAAATTATTATGTAAGACGATATTATTTAGGAGTAAATGTAATGTATAATTTCTCATTAATAGTGTGATATTTATAGATGTACAGTACAACGTTTAATTTTCAGGAATGAGATTAATTAATTGAATGTTTAGTTTGAAACGTATAATGTGAACAGAATCTGTTAAATTCAGTTTGTTTGCAATATTAATGTATTCAATTTCGATAATGCAGGCTTTCTATATTAAATTGCATCACAATTTGTTGTTTAGAGATTATAGGAGATATGTTTTTGAGAAAATTAGATTTAGTACAACAACCACTAAAAGTTAGCTGAGCGATGTCAATACACAATATGAAAGACACTAGAATAATTTCCCATTAAAATTAAACTATCTCAACACATTGTTTAGATACATTTAGCGAATAATCTCCTTATGTTCGTTTTAATTTGTGCTGTTGCCGGTTCCTTATTGTTATCCATTATTTAAACTCTCTTTTTAAGGTGTTCTGTCGTGCATATCAAATCAACCGCTTGTTTCGAAGTTCTGATGCGGCGAATTATATTACTGAAAACTTGTGGAATGAAACTCCTGGCAATAAACTGCCAACCTGTAAAGTGGAACAATTTCTCAAAAAGCAATTACAAGGTAAAAGAAATTGTGTTTAATTTCATAGGTGAATCTGGCGTGGTAAAGTATTTAATAGAATTTCGTAATAAACTTTAATAGAGATGTTTTTCTTTTATTAGATTTTAATATCTCTTTTAATATCAGGCATGTGATTTTTCAAGGTTTTTGGATCTAAAAAGTTCACTCCTATATTCGTCCAAAACGGGTAAAAAATATATAGGTTGATGAGTACTGTTCTGGTGCTAATTTTGAAGTATGAATATTATTGCATGTTATGAGAGTTCACATTATTATTATAAAAACATCATTGTTATTAAGAATTGTTTCGTATATGTTTTACCGTTTATTACAGGCTGTATGTTAGACGCGTAACCATCATAGAATCCATATATTCCATAATTCTCTGTTTCTATTGTGGACATATTATGTCGCCTAAGATTGTTCCTACAACATTTTTATGGTTTTTGGTTTTCCAGAAATTTCATGCTTATTAGGCCTTTCGTAAACTTTTAAATAAATAAAATTAAACTGTTGAAATATTTTATCCGAAATAAGGATTTAAATTAAAATGTTTATAAATTTATATTTTAATGATTAATAATAAATGCTTGCATTTTTCTATATACTAAATGCTTGCATCTTTCTATATACTAAACAATAGTGTGTTAGTGAATTACATATAATAATCGTAATACTGAATAATTCAAAGTAAGCTGAGTATGAGCGAAGCATACTTTTTAAACTTTTTGAATAATAGATAATATATTGTACACTGTTAACACAGATGTAAATTTTAACAAAAACGATTAATTCTTTTTAAAGAGATTACTTGTTTTTACAAACCAGATTATCTTATCTCCGAAAATCTTTTGTTGCATTAGCTTTGATACACTGTTTTTAACATGTTTGTTATTAGAATCTGGGATTCGCGCAGAGTTCCACGGAGAGGATCAAGTATCCAATCCTGCCTTGGAGAGACTCAAAGACTGCGTCAAGAGGCAACTCGCTGAGGTAGCCACCTCACGAATCATCGTCTTCGTTAAGGAACGAAAGTACACGTCTATTTTGGTCGACTGTTTCCATTCCGATCCCAATTCAGCCCATATTCCCGTTGACAAGATTGTTGGTGCCGGTGCTTCAGAAGATGTTGAAGGTAATCAAGATTTGTGCTGAAAAGTGAATAAGTTGAATGTTAATAATTGTTCTGTTTTTGTCCGTGGCCATGACCGGGGAGAGGTAACCGCGGGATTGCACCATTGTGTACAATTATACCGGCACATCTTTTCCAACATCTCTAGGTAAACTAAGTAAAGTAAAACATGAAAATAATATTTACAAATGAAACGTGTTGAGGCGGATAAAATGATAAACTGAGAGTCAACAATCTATCGCTTATTCTATCAGATTTTAATTAATCAACGTCGAATTGTCTGTTAAATTGGGTCTACCTAATATCTCCTTTTTGCATATTTTGCAAACCGCAATAGAGTATTTCATGCCAAACGAACTCATAAATGGTCGCTAACTCCCGGGAAGCTGGAACCTGTTCCAACTCAACCACATAAAGTCTAAACAACTCGGCCGCTCCTGTTCCCTATTTTTAACCTTAATTTTTATGGAAAATAGATCAATAAAACTTTGTGTTATTATATTATTTAAAAGTTGATTTTGTGTGCTGGTTATTAATATTTAAAATATTTCTATATTTTAAACTAATCCAAGTGTTTGGTTTTCTAAAATGTTGTATGTTTTGTGAAGAATACATATCAATTTCTCAAATAAAAATGAGATAGTATTAGGGTAGACCAGGGCAATTCCGACACTTTTTTTGTAATCAAAAGAAAATATTTATTTGCATATTTATATAATATGTAACTTTAATATTTTATTAAAAGATTAAACATATGTGTAGATATAAAATCTGGTTAAAAATATAACCATTTTTTTCTAATTTACATCTAATTACATGTAAATCTTTATAAGTCAGTTGGGATAATTCTAACAGTTTTTGGGCAATTCCGACACTTTACAAAAAATACAACCAAATGCAGTAATTAGTAAAAATACATTACATAATACAATCATGGCAAACATCACTACCAAAACAAGCCTCACAAGCCCAATTTAAGCATTTGGTGTTTTTCGGTGATGCTTCAATCTTCATCAAAAGCCGATGCTTTCTTATAATCGGATGTAAAAAAATAAAATTAAAAAAAAAGTAAAAATAGAATGAAAAAGGAAGACCATGGCGCAGATACAAGTCATTACAAACTAGATGAAATGCACAATTTTTCCAAGTAGTAGTATTTATGTGTGTCTTGTGTATTACAATACGATACCTACTGTGCCCACTGATTTTTCTAGAGGTTTATTGAAATTGTTATCCATCGTTTGTAGATGATGCATATATAACGATATTCATATATTTTCTTAAAACTTTACAATACAAAAATTTAACAAAACGAATTTTAATAAATTTATTTTGTATATATTTGATTATTACCAACTAAGATATCTCTTTAAATATGTAAAAATAATTACAATTTGACTTGTAAATACATATTAATTGATGGTTTTTTGCAGTGTGTTTAAATACAAAAAAGCGTCGGAAATACCACGCTCTACCCTACATTCGTATATTGATTTGAATTGTTTTTACATTCGTATATTAATTTGAATTGTTTTTGTAATACATACCATAGATTTAAATATATTATGTTGTAATCACTCAATTTTTGTTAATAATTGAAATTTAAACATCTAGATCAATAATACATATCATTCAAATTTATGTCAATTAAGAGTTAATTACAAAAAGTATATAATTAGTTATATATAATCTAGTTATAAATTTTTAGGTAGAATTTTTTTGTAATAATTATTTTGTAGTATATTTTTTTAATGAATTGTCCCTTCGTGAACAAAACATATAATTCCCGTTTCACTATTGGTTTTGCAAATTACAATATTATAGTGAAATTGAAAAAGACCGATTTCAACGGTTTTTGCACGAAAAAATGCAAAATTTTCGTAAATTTCCAAAAATTGAAAAACAAAAATAGTATAAAATCGACGGCTATCCCACTAGTTAACTTATTGTTGTATCACTATATCTATATATCAGTACTTGATGACAGTATAACATATCATTTTTTAATTCAGTTTTAATTTGTATGAATTTTAGGCTTCACCCAAAATTGGCAAAAAAAAGTCTTGGAATTGTTTCGTGGAGGACTAAATAAAGTTCTCTTTTCAACAGCAGTAGCTGAAGAAGGACTGGATGTTGCTGAATGCAATCTTGTTATTCGATACGGACATATTACCAATGAAACTTCCATGATTCAATCAAAAGGTAGTGTTACTTATTGAATTCTATTTTGGTTTTGGTGGCATTTTAGTAATGTTACATTAAAGACATACGTCAATTTATATTGAACAAAATAGTTATGATTGGGTCTATTGTAATTGTCTCCAAATCATGGAGAATTATTTATTGCAAACGATCGTTAAATAGATTAAAAAGTGTCAACTATGTTGATTTATATATTAAGTCAATAAAAAGTAAAGACGTAGCCATCTAAAAACATATATTTGGACCTAATAAATTCCATGTTATTTAAATTGATTCATTAAAAATGATTAACTATATACTCATATAATATAAAGCGCATTTTCAATTCTATGGACTGTATTTCATTTAATTTCTTTTTAATATCAAACTGATTTATTTCACTCTTCGTGTTTTAATCAAATAAGTACAATAATTAGTATTAAATTATTTACATATTTACCATTTTTATTTCTAATGGTAGTATAAACGACTACATCAATTTTAAAATAATAAGCGCTAGGCGATTTTACTAAGTCCTATCCTTTTTATTGTTTTAATAATTTTGTTAATTGTTTTTGGTAATCAGTATTTTTTTTTAAAATATTAACTTAATTATTTGTTGTAGAATATTGCTATAAGGACCACCAACGATTTGTTTCAATAGTTTTTTGAATGGACATATTTTAGCATAAGTTTTTAATTAGTTACTATTCATTTTCGTTCTCAGGTCGCGCACGCGCTATGGAATCAAAATACATACTTATTGTCCCATTTGGAGATGAATGGTTGGCTAAAAAGGAATCTGTTAATAAGGAACGAGAAAAGTTTATGAATTCTGCCATCGATATGTTTGTTAAAATGGATGATGAAGAGAGATTCAAGCAGGTATTATTTCCTTAAATATCAACTTTTTTTAAATATTAATTTCAGCCATTATATATAACCAGCCACATAATTTTGTAAATAAAGAATAGACTCGACTCTAAATATCACTTTAACAATGGTAGTGATTGACTGTGCTTATGCACTTATATAAAATTAAGGGTGGGAATCTTCCGCTGAACCGCGGATTTTGAGGAAACATTATATTTATAATGTTTTTAATTCGTCCAAATCAACATTAAAAAGGTGGTCGGTCGGTAGACGGTTACCAGTTAACGGGCCCTCTTTTAATACTTTCCGTGTGTTTGGTTCGCACCTGTTAATGTTTTACTTACATTATGTTGGATATTCAGTTATATATGTTGTGTTCGGTTCGCTTAATTAGGATTGCCCTAATCTGGACATTTATTTAACCAGTATCAATTTCAAAGTCATGTTTTATTTCGATCTATCTATATGCCATAATAAAATATTATTACAATCCGGATATTTAAACGGTTATTCATTTAAACTGGATTCATTTTCATAAATATTCTTTAAAAGATCTCGATTACATTGGTTGGAGTTATTTCCCGACATCGCTTTACCAGTTTGTCGCTATTGGTGGATACATGTCAACAACATCCTGCAGCCCAGATGAATAATTATTTTCACTTAATTTTGTCCACTGACGACAAATATTCTGCAAAGTGTACTAAACTTTACTATGCTGTATATTGCTCAGCACTAGATTGTTAGAGTTATTAGTTATTCATACATAATATAAGTGTACTTAGAAATGATGGGTAATAAAGTCAATTACTCAATAATAAATAAATTGAGGTGACCCCATAAATTCTGAGTAAGCGAATGCAACTGTATATTATTAGAAGGATAGAATTTATGCGACAAAAGATTGTTTTCTCGTAAATTCGAGTAATTTTTATCTATAAATATCTCCATATAAATATCTATAAATCTCTATATATATATATAATTATAGATTTGTGTTATTTTATTTTGTGAATATATTTTTATGGTCCGTAAATTAATGTTAAAATAACATATTTTAGATTATGTATATATGAATAGGCATTTACATGAAGCAAAATGAGTTCTTATCAAATGTAATATGTTAAGTTTTATATGTTATTTTGATGAACAAATTTATTATTTTAAGGAATGATTATATTTAAATATAAACATAAACCTGTTTTGTTCAGTTTTTGTTATACTTTTCCAATAAGTAAGTACAACAATTTATCTTTGGTTCTATGTAACATTGTTGTATATATTTCTTTAAATTAATCAGATATTATTAATTATGATAATATTTCAAAATATTGTTATTTCAGAACTTGTTAAATTCTATTATTCTATTTTGAATTATTAAATACTTTATTTAGTAGGGAATTGTTTTATACTATTTGATTTAATGAATATGATGTTTTCTCTGCATGCAATTAAGGTATTAAAAACAATTTAGCACTATTTTTATAAAATACATTATTTGATATACATGAAATATAATCTATTCCATCAATTATAAAAATTGAATCAAAATAGATTCGAAGAAAAAATTGTGGAAATAAAGTAGACATTAGACTATATATAGCAGATAATATAATATTAATAATAGCAATAATACAGTTGAATTGTTAACCAGCACTAAAATATAAGTGAATAAAAGTAAAAGACGCGAAATAGTATCTACAAGATTTTTTTTTTTGTTAAAAAGTTATGTTATGATAAAAAAAACTGTTGAATTTACTGTTGTAATGTCGTTATAGTCATTTTGTTTACACCCATTTAAACTTCTTAAACAGAAGGTTTTATGATATAAGATTATTTAATAATATTTTTTAGAGATCACATAATGCATAAATACTACAATGCCACAGCACAGTTAATCATATTTCAAAAATAAATCAATATCTAAAAATGAGATAATTTTTATTAACAGAATTTGGCATCTATACTTTCTGTTTATTTAAATATGCTATTTAGAGAAAAGCCATAAAAAGCTGTATTATTGTTCTAGTGAAAATTATATTCTTCTTTATAATATTGACCTAGACAACAAAAGCAAAGATAAAACGTGTTATCCATCTAAATATTTTTTCTTTCTTTATTTTGTATTCTTCATTTTATAAACGCAAGCTTGCAAATAAACAGGAAAGCGCCAACTGTAAACGCAAATCAGAAAAAGACAATGAGCTCTCTAGGCGTGATAAGAGTGCAGGTGTGCGCTATAAAATCACGTGTGTACGGTGTGGAACCTTTGCATGTACTTCTTCTGATTTCCGTCTCGTTCAAGGAGTCCATTTTGTTATGGTCAATCAAGTAAGTTGTTGGTCGTTAGTAGTATTGATTATGAAGTTTTAGTAATCCAAAACCGATCTATCGATTTTACAGTCTGCCAGTGTGAGTTTTAAAATTAATCAAATTAATAATGAATTTCAAAAATTAATAAAAACTGATAATCTGGTTTATATTATATTGAATCGATGGAAAGCATAATCATTCATCATGTATTTTCATTAAATGTCATAATAAATACGGTGGAGAAGTTGCAGGGTTTTATCGTCCCTATTATTTGAAACAAATAATGTTAAACAACAATCATTATTAATAATTAATAATATTTCCCTTTATTATAATAACTTATAGTAATGCATGTCTGTTTATGTGCTGCTGTACTCCATTCCATTAATAGGACAATTTACGTTATTTGAAACCAAAGCCAATGAAAGGTGTTAGGTCATTTGGCAGCGATGGAGACTATAAACACAAAGGAAAAATTGCTTGCCGGGATTGTGGCAATGACTGGGGATCAATCATCCTTTACAAAGACGTTGCTTATCCTGTATTAGTTATCCAGAATTTTGTCATTAAAAAACTTGACTATGAAGGTTAGTATTTTAGGTAAAACAGTATTAGAAAAAAAAAGAATACATACGAGTATTTGATAAAGCATTTGGTTTCATATACGGTTGAGCAAAATATTTAAATACCATAAAAATACCATAGAAATGTGTTATAAAAAGGCACTTTATATTACAAAATATTAACGGTGTAATCATGGAATAAAAATCAACAATTAAAAAAATGTATTAGTAAACTATAGTATATATTATTAGCTAGACATAGCTACATTAAGAGTTGTTATTAAAATATTACGTATAATGTAAATATTCAAAATCAGAAGCATCTAGAATACTGTAACATCTAGTATTTTGAATGCAACTTTATCTGAAATATGATATAGTCCTACATTATTATACATCACATTTGTATAGCTATATAGGTGATATTTTACAATGTTAATAAATGGTGAAATTAGCAGACGCAGCTAATAGTAATATTATTTATATAGAATATGTTTTTATTTATATTTTTTAAGAATTCTATTATTACTGTCATATATCTATATATTAGTTCTCACTAGGCTCCTTATCTCCTACTCTAAATCACATACAGAAAATAATCGATAACATTGAAATTGGGTGGTACTAATAATACTAATATTACTAAAATACTAATAATACATGCATTCACTTACTTGTTCAAGTAAACTATTGTATTTAAATGTATCAATATAAATACAACATACTGTATAGTGTTTTAACATTAAAAATAAAATAGTTAAATAGCGCATTGATATATGTATACAGTTTAAGGAATATATATATATTTTTAATTAGTATAAATAACCGTTGTAAACAACTCACTAAAATGCTATTTTATATGGTTTTAATGTTTTTACAATTGTGCATAGTTATTTTTAATAATAATGACAGTTCAACTAATTTGAGTTGACCTGGCCTCGACAATTGACAAACATTTTAATTAAGGTTGATCAAAATGGTTGCCATATACTTGTCATGTGCTGACATGTGCACACCTGTTCATCTTAGTAATTCGTCAGTATTGCGTCACATTATTGTGACCTCAAATAAGCAAAATCATTCTATTGTATATTGGCCGAAAGCAGAAGATAACTACCAAATACGATTAGCAACTCGTCCTGACGGCCTCATAATAATACTCCATTGTCAGTTCATGTAAGAGCTGCATATATCCTGCTGTCTACAAGAATGTAAGACGACTATTAAAAGAGTGTATAATATTAAGAAGACGTCTAGCCATCCAAATTGTGATCACTCTGCACCATGACCAGAGAGCAGCAATACGTGTGACATTTTGTTGACATAGTCTTCTATGCAACTAAACCAATATCAAATTTGGTGATGAATGTAAAACCCTTTCATTTAACCGGAAACGATATGAGCTAGAAACATCCATATATAAACAAATTTGTAACCATGTGTATCATGGGACTGTTATTCGGCAAGTGAGTTTGGATGAATCCCGATAATTTGATGGCAGCACTATGAATAAAATAGACCTTGATGTATACCCTGAATTCCTTTTTATGGTGGGGACATATTAGTTGGGATTCAACCTTATGCAAAACAATTCAGCTCCTTATTATTTTGATATGTTTGAATAAAAATACAGTTATCTTCCTTGGACGCTCTGCAGTCCTGACTTGAACCCCTTTAAAAACGTAATGGGTCTTCTGATGTTCCGCCTTTATCATAATATGCTAATTACCATCGATGACGTTAGCTTGATATGTGCTTGAAAAAACTTCTTATTTTTTCTGTTTACATATTTTCTAAATGTAGATATATATATAAATATTTATCGAACTTACTTCAACCGAGCTTTATGTCCAGCTACTATCATTGAGAAAATATGTTTTCATTAAAAATACAATAACATAAATCCGAAAGTAATTAAATAAACCACTCTTGTTAATTTACTGCTATATAAAACATATTTTTAAATAAAAGTAAATATACAAGACGTTTTGCATATAATTATGATTCAGTTGACAACAAAAAAACGTTACTTTTAATGTCATAGAACTTCCATGAAACCATCCTCCAAATCAAGTGAATTTTAATAAATATTTTTAATATTTTGTTTGTGTTCCAGGTGAAATGCCTTTGAGAATAAAGAAATGGAAGAATTCACCATTTTTTGTTGAAGATATTGATATGAAGGATGTTTTAGAACGGTCAAACACATTTGGTAACGATTGGATCAACAAAATGTGATCAATGATAAGTCACTCTAAATTCTAATTGCGGTAACATTGGCAAATATTTCTTAATTAACAAAACAGTCATTCCCACAATTATATATTTGACAACTGTTGTTTCAAGCGAACGTTTTGCTTATAACAAATTCAGATTTATTGTTTGGATTTTCATATATTCGGCAAGTATGCGCGTACACTTAGTATGTGTGTTTTTATAAAGTATAGTACATACATATTACAATTAACCCACCTGACCTCTATTTTATCGTAACTTATTACTTAAAATCAGTACTTGCCTAATTATTAATGGACTTTTGAATCCATATTTTTTCTTCAAAATATACCGGAAATGTTGATGATGTAATCCATGATTCGAAATTAGGCTGCAAATGGCCTTTTTTGACTATTTATATATTGTCTCTGTATCAAAAGGTTTTAGGACAAAACTTTAACTGATCACTTACATTCTTTATATACTCTCAGTTAAATTAATAACAGAAACATGCATTCTGTTACCGCAGATAACTACTGTGAAATTCTAATGGTAAATGATAAAAAATTACATAGAAAAACATATTTTCTCGTTTTATTTCCGCCCTATCTAATGCATTATTAATGGCATATCTTTATCGTTAAAAGACAGCTTATCAGGCAACTTATTTAGGGAATAAATTATGTATTTATAATCGCCTTGAAAAACTACACCCGACTGTACTAAATTGATGGATAATATTTATCTGCGTGGGACAAAATGCTCACTTTAACCTCCTCCCCTCCTCCTTTGGCTAAATAGGCTTCCAAAAGTGACTGGTACGTGCTATGCTAGAGTTGAAATATTATTTCAAATTGTAATTTTAGTATTGGTGTTATGTAGCTACCTAATTGGAATATATATTCATGCACGTAGGGATATAGTTAGAGGACTTTAGGACTCTTTAATACTCAGCCCAAACAATGTTCTGTATGTTCCTACTTCCCTGATATTTGCGAAAATAGGTCGATAATTATCTAGTAATTATATTTTTAAGTTGTACAATTATTTTGTAACTAAAATTAATCAATCAAACTTGCTTTCAATAATATCAGTCATAAAATATTGATATATATTTCTTCATTTAATTATTTTTTAACATAAAATTCCTTTGAAAATTAATAATTGGATATTCGACATTTTTAATAGTTTATTGTTTGGTTATCACAACTCACTACTCTACTAATATATTTTAAAAGGAAATAGATTAGTATTTAGAAAGCTCTATTGGGTATATTTAAAAATGCTAACCTCACAATTAACGCTATTGTAATCTTTCTTCTATTGATATTTTGTTTCTTACACTGATTAGTATAACGATTTTGTTATTATTATGATTTTGTCATCATGGGCTGTGTAATCTTGTTTTGTTTTATTGCTTATGGTCGTTTATCCTGATATTATTTTAATGTGAAATATTTGTCTACTTAACTATTAGATTTTACTACTGTATGGCTAAGTACATGGCTATTATTATTATTATTTATATATGCAGTTTGAGTTTGAAAACTTATTTTGTTGCATTATTTTTCATTGTAAATTATTATTAAAAAGATATATAAAAAATCATTGTTTATCAATTATCTGTATAGCTATTCACTTGAATCTTTTGCCTTGTTTGCGAACTGATTATTTCCAGATTAAATATATGTAAAATTGTCATCACTCATAATTAGTCAGCCTCCTCTGCGTGATCTTCGGATATCAGGCGTGTCAGTTCTAATCAAATAGTATCACTGCCTTACTTTTCCCAGGGCTGTAATGAAATGTTAGGGAAGGTGAGGGTTGCTATTGGTTTCATGGTTGCGGATAATGAAAGAGCAAGTTAATCTGCATTCAAAATTAAAATCTACGTTCGCCCAATTTCAGATTACACATTAAGAATAATTATTTTTGTAACGTCGCATTAGTTTTAAGGAAAAAAATTCTGGTAATAATTTCCATTGATAACAAATATATTATTTTCATAGTACGGTATAGGCCTAGCTGTGATAAATTGGTTTAAAGGGTTAAATATATATACCCATATGATAAAACTGTCCTATCGACTGTGGCGCATCGATTTTAAAATATCCAAAATTAACATTAGACCCAGCAAACAATGTGAGTTCATACGTACGTTGCTAAACGTCGGAAAATGTCATGTCGGTCATAGAACTTAAATGACGTGCATACGATGTAATAATTGTGGCGACGTCTCAAATATAGGACGTCAAATTAAATGTTTTTGTATTATATATTATTATGTACAAAAATTAACACATTTTGCTTGAATTTCTAATATTTGTGTTTTCATGATGCATTTATCAATCGATTATGTAAAAATAATATTTTTTATGTTTAATTTCGAAAGTAAAATGTTTATATAACAAATATTATAGGCATATATGGC
This sequence comes from Coelogynopora nodosa, assembly GCA_034780555.1. NCBI lineage: Eukaryota > Metazoa > Platyhelminthes > Proseriata > Coelogynoporidae > Coelogynopora > Coelogynopora nodosa. Next base: position 5,573 of record JAUZND010007454.1, on the reverse strand, counting down.
AAGTATTATATATATATCAAAATAAAATTATAAACAAGTATATTATAATGTAAGCCGCAATATATATTAATAAAATAAAGTCAGTTTCGTTGTCAATTATTTCATTTCGATGGATTTATATTTTTAAATACATATAATATTAGAAATCATTCCAATGGTTTTTGTGGTTTAATTAGTTTCATAATTGCATCACTTAAACATTCTTAATTTTATTTATTTTGCCTAATCATTGAAAAATATTGTCTATATTCAAGTCAATTTATTATACTGAATACGAGAATAAATTGTTTAAAACAAAGATGTTAGCATTAATAATTATTATTTTTAACTTGGCAGAATGTCAATTCTAACTGCTTTATGTCTTTTTTTAATTATGTTCATGCAAACAATTATTAAAAATTAACAGTTTAATAAAAAAAACATTAATACATTTAGGCTAATACATAACTGACAGACATATAGGCGCAGTGATAATAATGCATAAATAGTTCTGGGCTCAAAGCATTGATACAGAGGCATGGACCAAATAAGATGTGTGGGATTTTCTTATATGTGTAAATTCTCAGGTAAATTATAATCCACCTCAGCTCATATCCAACCTACCCATCTCGACACATATTCAACCTATCCACCATATCCACCGCGCAGCGTATCCTAACTATATCCACCTCGCCACATATATCCAAGATATCCACCTCGCCACATATCCAAGATATCCACCTCTCAACATATCCAAGCTATACACATCACCACAAATCCACCTCGCTTGCCACATATCTAACCTATCCATCTCGCCACATATCCAACTTATCCACCTTGCAACATATCTCTAAACTATCCACAGCTATCCAACCTATAGTCCACGTTGCAATTGCATACATACAGACATATCCACCTATTTTGTTTGTTTTTATTTCACTAAACAATATTTTATTTAATGAATTAGAAGAATAATGCTGTGTTCAGTACATTGTAATTCAGTAATGTTTATATATTCGTCACAAATAAATAATTTGAAATTCGTTTAAAGTCACATATGTAAACAAATTACTTTCGGTTATATTTTTAGTTTGTGGTATTTGTCCAACGTTTATAATATTTCTTATTTAATATAGATAAGAAACCATTTGTAATCTATTCTGGTTGTACACATCATATCGATAGCTTGTCAACAAACATTATAAATGCGACGTCAAATGTTAAGGTAATATATTGTGTTTATTGCAATATTTATAAAAGTGTTTAATCATTTATTGCAGTATAATTATATGGTATTTTGAATTTTGCTTTAATATTGCATAGAAATATCTTAATAATGCTTGATGAAATCAAATCAGATAAATTCTGGTTTCTTTATTAAAATAATAAGAATCAATTTAAATGTTTTCTAATACTAAGCTTAATTAAGGCAAGCCAACTGTAAAAAACTTAAGTTAAGTTAAGGGGTCAATGACAAGTTAATAACTAAAGTTGTCTAAACTAGTGTCTAAAAGTAAATGGGTGGATGGGTTGTTCTAATTATCAAAGAATGATGTTAAAAATAATAAATACCAGTTTATGCTTATTAATTATGGATTACAGTTTTTTTCCAAATCCTAAAGTGCATGGGTGGGTGGTTTTGAGTTAGCATCAGCTGACATTAGTTTAGACAACTTTGGTTATTACTGCGACCCCTAAGTACAGTTAACTTACATATGAGGATAATGTATTTAAGTTAGCATAATAATTAATACTATACAAGTAGCCTTTTTGAATAATTGGTTATAGGTAAAAACCAATATCAATGCTGATTCCATTAAAACCAATGTCTGTGCCAATTACTTTAATAAAACCTCATTCCAAAAAAATTGAAGCCTAGTGCTATGAGAAAAAAACTAGGCCAATACCAAGTTGCTGAAATAAAACCCATTGCCAATTCTAAATAATCTGTAATGCAATTGTAAATATAATTGTTATACTTCTGGCTGCCATTAAAATAACAATAATTTTATAATTCCAGCAAATGGAATTACTTACCAGAAATATATATAGTATACTTACACATTAATACTCCATGAAAATTTTATATATAGTTGAATTATATTATAAACAATTATGTTTATTAGTAAATTATTTTATGTTGTTGTTATTCTTATGACAGCCATCAAAATAACTTTATTTTTATAAATCCAATAAATGGAATTACTTACTGGAAATACTTATATAATGCTTACAAAACATTATTACTTAATGAAAATTTAATACAAATATTATAATTATATTAAAAAATAATTATGTTTCTGAGTAAATTATATTATAAAAGCTGCTGGAATTATAACATTTTAGTTATTTTAATGGCTACTGAAAGTCTAATAACTATTTTTATTTTATTACCTATTTGTCACTTACTACACTTATTTATTAAAAATTATTATGCCAATTATATTACATCATTTTCTTGTATTTCAAATTTGTTCCATCCCACTTATCTAAGAATCTACATTGGGCATGGTATGTCCCTAAACCTATCCTATATTCCCTTAATGCAGTTACAACAAATATAGGATAATTAATAAATAATTTTATTGATTTGTATATAGATATTTCATTTATAATAAGTAATAATGACAGTTCTTGAATTAAACTGTATCAAAGGTTTACATGTTTTACTGATGTGGCAAGTGGGGAAGCACACAACAGAGGATGTGGGTCCAAATCACAACCATAGCATATATTATAAGTCATTGATGAAGTGGGTGTGCTTCATAAACTACTCACTTCTCCCGAAATATTGATCTGTCACTGAGTGTTTATTAAACAGATACTGATACTAAATAATTAATTTAATTTGGAGTAAAATTTAAGATAGTTAGAGGAGAATAGAATGGAATTAGAGCTATTATAATTGAACATAGTGAAATCAGAGTTAGTTAGAGTAGATTAGAGTAAAAGCAGAGTTTGTTAAATTAGATTAAAGTGGAATTGGAATAATTAGAATAAAACAGAATGGAATCAGAGTTAGTGATTAATAATGACATTTATTGTAACTGTATTAAGGAAATATAGGATAGGTTATGGGATGAACCATGCCTCATGTAGATTTTTAGACCAATGGGATGGACCATATTATATCTGAAACATAAAAAAACCATACAATATAAGTGGCATAATAATTCTAATTAAATAGGTGTAGTAAGTGACAAATAGGTAATAAAATAAACATAGTTTTACTTAGACTGGCAGCTGTCAAAATAAAAATTCCAGTTACTTTTATAAAATAGTCTACTTGGAAACATAATTTTTTATAATATAATTACATTTTCTTTGAGTATTACCATTTCCTGGAATTATAAAATAATTTACTCAGAAATGTATTTTTTAAATTAAATTTGTATTAAATTTTCATTGAGTATTAATGTGTAAGTATACTATAATTATTTTCAGTAAGTAATTCCCTTTGCCAGAATTATAAAATAGAAAAAAATTGATGGCTGCCAGAATTATTAAATAGTAGTAATTTTGATGGCTGACACTGGCAGTATAACAACGAAGAATAATAATTTTCTTAGAAACATAATTTTTTATAATATTTGTATTAGATTTTCATTTAGTATTAATGCAAAAGTTTAGTATACGTTTTTCAGTGAGTAATTCCGATTACTGGAATTATAAAATAGTATTTATTTTATGGCAGTCAGAAGCATAACAAATGCATAAAATAAATTAAAAATATGTATTTATTGGAATTGGCATTGGGTTTTATTTTAGATACTTTGCATCAGCATTGGATTATTTTGAATCAGCATTAGATTATTCAGAATTGGCATTAGGTCTTATTTCAGGTACTTGGCATAGGCATTGTTTTTTTGGAATCAGAATCAAGTTCAAGTTATATTAAAGGGATTGGCATAGGAATAGGTTTTTATGGAATTGGCATTGGTTTTTACTTATAGCTGGGTTTGGTTGTTCTTTTATATAAAGGTGTGAAATTTTCTGACACATACTACTGATTACAAAGTTTACATGTAACTTTATAGATTGCAAATTTATATTGTGCAATATTTCTTAGTAGATAAAATGATGTTATTACTTTTCAGATAGCTTTTTAAACTATATAGTATATTTAATCCTATAGTTTTTATTATTTTATGACAAATATATCCTCATAATAAATAATATCTTTAAAGTAAATGTATTATATATTATTTTAATTATTATTTTTCATTCATAATATTATTTAAATAATATATATTTATATATCATACATTTTTTAATTATTAATCTTAGCTTATTATCTTTTCTTTTCATTTAAATAAAATTTAACTATTTTTTCTTCATTTATGTATTTTTAAATAAATACAAATAGTATAAAAAGTATTATTAACATAATATAATTAAAACTAGAACTGCCAAAGTTATAATTTACCTAAACTGCCAACAGTGTCATTTTGACACCAAATCATTACAGTATCCAAATTCATAATAATTTGTATTAGGAATGTAAATGAAACAATTCCAAAATATAATATTTAAATGAGAGTATTATATTTTTTTTAAAAGCAAACAGTTATAATGTGACATATATATACTCATTTTCAAAAATAATATAAAAATAATAACCAGGGTGTCTGAGCAGTGTTCTTTTGGTTTACAACCATTGAATTATTTAGCACTTATATTTGGTTGTAATATTTGTTAAAATATAGGATTATAACATTAGTATTTGTTTTAAAGCAAACATTAGTTGAAAAATATGAAAAATAATATTAATAATTGTTTAAAATGTAAATATTAGTTAAAAATTATGATAATAATATTTACAATTGTTTTAATGCTAATTAATATTCGTTAAGAAATACTATACTATTTAAATATGACAAAGCTATTTAGACAACAAAAAAATTTCATGAACTTTGTATACATTGTAACTATCCGTAGATTATAATTTTTAGATGATATAGATATAATACTTTTTTATTAACAAATATTACTACCAAATAAGTTATGGTCATCTCAGCTACTTACTACAGATCAACTTATTTATTTTGAGAAAAACTGATTTAACTCATTACTATATATGATTAACACAAATACAGTCCAATAGTTCTACATTTTTATTTTGTTCAGTACAAATAATGAACTAGAGCAATCTACATTGTTTAATCAACACACTGGATAGTATATAGCATAGTTTTTTGTAAATAACACACTGATCAGCAGTTCAATTATGTTGATTGCTCACTTTATCAATTTTTCTCTTTCTGAGCCTATTACCAATACCTTGCAGAGCTAGTATTGTAAAGGTCATTTTGGCTGGGGGGGGGCTTCAACAAACCACATAGCTGTTCCCTGAGGTGAAGAAGAAAGTCTCTGCGACTGATATTTTGGTCAGTAAACTTCTTATAGAAAATGAATGCATTGGCCATCTATGTGAACCTAGGGCCAGCCTGTAACATGAAACAATTATCCATAGATAATTATTTGCTCATAAAATAATCAGTAACATATTTACATATTTGTATAAAACATCCTCTGTCTGTAAATCTTGTCATCATACTTCCAACTGCTTTGAACCTTTTTATAATATATCTATC
>JAUZND010007453.1:0-56794 GCA_034780555.1 Coelogynopora nodosa | reverse complement strand
AATGAGAGGATGATAAGTCATGCCTGTAGTGGTTATATGTTAATTAAAGCCATTATCCAGGACACAAAACCAAAACGAACCGAAAGTAGAAGCTGACATAAAGAGATACAGTAGAAAATTAATAAGATGTGGGACTTAGGACCCTCAGCGGTGTGTTTAACCGGTTTGATAACGCGCTACCGTCACACTTCCCTTATTCAATAACTACTGATCAAGATGGTAAAAAAGCATATGAGTCTCACACGAGTTTAGAAAAGGTTAGAAATATATATAAAAGGTTTAGAAATAAGGTTACCATTACATTTATACCAGTCAGTGTTGTATTTGATATATGCAACCTATTTCGATATTATGCAATCTATAATAACCATCTTGATGACAGCAATAGAATTGAGATAAGACACGGTGAACAGTAGGCATAGAATATAATAAAAACAGTTATAACTATAAATATAGTTAATTCAATGAAAATAAAAATGTATTTCGTGTTTAATTAAAATGTTATATATATTATGTTAATTAAATTGGTTAAATTATATAATTTTACATTTTTGTTACTATTGTAGAGACAAGCTGCAGCAATACTGTCAACTTCTCAACGGTATAAGGCTATCAACGCTTTAAGTCTACTATATAAAAGCATAGGCGAGGTTTGAGAGTGTCTATTTGCAGATTGTTTTGTATGTGTGTGTTACATGTTATTTCGCTTAACCGTCTTGAATAGAACATCATTAATTTCATTTGAATACGAATAATATTGTTTGAAGCGTATATTTATCTAGAGGGTTTGCAGCTTATATGTTTCACGTTGAAAAATACTTGTTATATCAACGAACTCTAGCCCAATATATTATATTCTAAGAGTTTGAACACTGACTTGGTAGGTATATGGTACAAACAGTATTTCATTTTGAGTAATTTTGCAAATACATTGTTTACTACTTTTTTGTTTTAAATTAACCGTTAATTCTTTTCCTGTGTCGCTTTGATTATATTTTGTCTAATTTACTTTTGATTTACTATTGTGAAGTTGTTTTGATTACACTTCCTTCCTTAGAGTAGAAATAGTCTTTTTTAGTAAGTACAAATTATGAAAAAAATTATTTCCGCTTATAGTTGACCTGAAATCATTGAATATTGTCTCAAGCGATAATCTCAACAATATATAGGCAATATTGATTCTGAAAATTGGGGAACTTTAATAACAAATTATGGAAACCCTATAATTATTTAGCTACTCGTCTGGTGAACATTTTTTAACACAATTAAATAATTATTACACTAACACGTGATGAGAATCTCTCGTATACCTAGTGTCATGTCAGGCTAGGTTTCAATATTGTTAGATATCACCATCAGAAGGACCTCTAACGCTGTCAATGGCAGCAAACTTCATTGATCCAAGTATTTTTTACACAATGTTGTATTTTAGTGATTGGAGTCTTGTTTCGGTTGACTGCGGTGGGATTAAGGAGGTAAATAGCCCGGAAATGTTGTGACGGTTAAATACTTGCAAAACATAGACACTGTTACCAGAACACATTTTACATTTCTACCCCTACGTTAAAAATAAACGACAGGAAACTGAAACAAACTCTATTGGAACCATATAAAAACCGAGTCGCCGCGTTGACCTCTGAAACATACAGGAAATATAATATCTACTTTGCCTTTTCTATACTTCTATCCTGATCCTCATGACACATTTGTGCCATAGGGAAGTTTCCAGTGTTCGAGTTTAGAGATGCTTATAGAAAGATTGATGGTGTTTTCTAAAAAGTGTCAAACTGAGGACGAAATTAGCGTCCTCCGCGCAGTTTGACATGAAATGCCGCCCTATAGCCAGTATAGTAATACTATTATAAAATGTATATATATATAGAGAGATAGAGTCGCCTTTATTACAGTTCTATTCACAAATAGTTGGAATGAAGATTAAACAAGTTATTTAAACGCTGATTTTGTTAAAGTTAGGAGAACAGCAAAAAAGCTTTAAAGTAATAATATTGCTAATGCTAAAAGTAAAAACGACACTTGTTATCAGAACTTATGAAATCTAAACACTCTTTGTTGTCATTAAGTTAGTTGATGGTGTATATACGCTTTTATGTCCACCATTATTACTCTACCAATGAACCGTCCTGAAGAAACAGTATTTTAAGTTAATATAATATAGATGAACTCCTGGTGAACCATCTCATCCTATAGTTTCATATTTTGTTTTCAGCATTAATTATATCAGTAAAGGATGATTAACTGAAGCTCGATTGTTGTGATTAGCTGATTATAATAATTCACACTAATATGAACGTGAGCAGAATGTACTGTCTTATATACTATAGGTGCTGGGATAAGACCTTATATAGCTAAACAATTGAAATGTTGCATTCCAATCGATTTCGTTCAGTAAGAAAGGTAATTTAAACCTTAAATAGTTTCTTAAAAAATATTGAGTAGTTTATAGAACAAATTATGGAACATAGACAATAAAATTTAGTTCTGCAAGTTTTTAAGATTTAATTATTTTATGATGACATAATCATATGAAAAAACTGTTATTGTTCAAATTCAATTTATTATGTATAATTGGATGATCATTTATATTAGAGTAAGTAAAAGGTAACCCGAGGTGTTTAAATAGACCGCAAAGCAGCTGTGAGGATTAAAACAAATAAATACACCAAGGGAGGTAATCGATACGGGAATCCCTATATATAGAACCCACTGACTAGCTAGTCAGTGATAGAACCACTTCACTCACGCGCTGGTGGGACTGAAGATGAACATGGAGCTGTAGGGGAGAACCGGTTTGCCCTGAGGAACCGGAACCACGATGGATTCTGCCGTCACCTTATCCTCTCCGTCCATGTCCTCGTCGTCTGGAGAGGTGAAGTTATCGGCACCGTATGTCAACAGTAAATGCGGTAATCAGTAATACTTTAAAATAATGTACTATATAATATAATATAACACTTCTTCCCCATTTTTTAATTATAAATTCCAATTATAAACACATCTTTTAATTTATGGTCTGTTCTGTCCCCAAGTTATGTTCTTTGTGTTGATTTGTTGTCTTATGACACAAGGTCTGTGCTAGAGAGTAGGGCCTAGCCTATACAATGTATATGTTAGATTTAAACATATATTACATTCATGGTTTTGGTTTGATGATATAACTTTTTTGTTTTGTTTGACCATTCTGGAGTTGGTTTTGATTGTTTTTTCACTTCACATAATCTTAAATGATTATAAAATGTTGTTTCTATATTTGGCAATCGTTTTGATACTTGCCTGGTTCTTTCATATTTTTAGTTTTGGTGATATTGAGGAGTAGAATGGAATATTTTTAACATTTATACCTGAGAAACGTTTTTATATAAAGTGTTATTTGTTTTAAAAAATGGTCTCTGAATCAATCATAACCATTTCTATTGGGAAATTATTTATAGAATCTATAACTAACTAGTTTACTGTTTATGACTTTATTGCTAGTTGTTAACAAGGAGGAAATAAATACAAAATTTACTAAAAGTGACTAAAATAGACAAATAACTAAATTCTGTTAACCAAAATAATACGTGAGCACTCTAGGTTATGCGCCGAAAATAGGAATTATCTTTATCTCATACAGAAACACTGATTTTCCACCATCTTTGTAATATTACAAATGGAAATGTTGTCTACTTTTTTATATTTACGCTTAAATTATGGTGTATGTCTAAATGGACAATATATTTTAAAATCATTTTTATACCATTGTTGTATATTGAAAATGTTACTATTAACCGTTTTATTTATATATAATATATATATATATATATTTTAATTTAAAAATTGGATTGTTTAAATAGGAAAGCATTAGCTGAAAATTTTTCTGTATAATTCTATAAATTGATAATGAATTCTCCTTTTGTGATTGGTCAAAACTACGATGTCAAATACAATATATGCAATAATAATGAAAACAATGAATAAATCAACCTATGGAAAGCAGGGCCACTAGTTACAAATAACAAAAAAATCAATCAATGTAATTAAAGTTATTACCGTGATTGACAGATGTCAACATTCCATTGGCTCTCCCATCCAGAAGGCCGTCCTTGTCCTTGAAAGTGTCGTTCTCTCGATTCTTGTCGCTTAAACGAGGAATTAAATAGTATGGGATCTATCAATCAATAGCATTTTCTTATACATACCAAATATATCAGTGAGATGTTGTTGATATAATAAGCTATTACATTATAAACATTTACATAATACATTTATAGAACATTTGGAGTGTTTACTACAGGACTAATGTTGTTCAAAATTTAACAGAAAATTATAAACTATTGAAATGTTGAATATTTGGAAAAGTTTTAAGTCAAGGAAATGATTGGTGTGATAGTTTTATTAAGAGAAGATCGTCAATTTTAATAAAATAAGGTCAGTTGAAGTTTATTGTTTGAAATAGAAATATCACAACACGATAAAATATGTACGGATGTTATTGTTGCTTACATTTACTAAAATTACTAAATTATATTATGAACGTATAATGTACAGCAAATATGGAAGGTTTCTGTGCGAATTTTTAGAAGATTTTAGAGATTCATATTAAAAACAATTGATAAAAACCAAAGAGCTTCCAGTGCTTGAAGATCAATACCGAAACATCCACAATAATCTATCATGGACGCAAGAAACACACATGAACCATGACAGGGGGGATGGGAGGCAGGTACCAGGGGGAGTGACTTACTAGGATAAGTTCTTGGCGGCAGATGAGCTGAACTCCTGTGGTGAGGGGGGGCAGACCTGCACGGTGGGGGGATCCACTGAACTGGGCCCGATCATGTCCATCAGGTCCTCCTCCTGGTTCCTGGCTGCCTCGGCTTCGTCTTCCACCTTTTTCTGTAGTTTTATCGTTGTCAAGGACACAGTGCGAAAGGTGGAGCAGAGTATAGTATGTAGCAGGAGTATGTGCGGGCATTGAGCTAGAAGAAGCTGCGTTGCAATAGACACTCAATTTGGGTTGATTTTAAGAATTATATTTTTCAAATGAAAATTCTCAGAGATTAACGGATAAAGTATGTATTATAACTTAGCAAGAATATTATTAAAATCAAATTGTTTGGTGAGAGCTATGTGTGAGCGAAGTGTTAACTGATTATAAATTCTATTGTTTATTAAAAATTTAACTATCAAGAAAATATAATGTAAAATATCCTGATGTTAAAGAATTTCTAGATTATTTAATTTGTAAAGAAGTCGTACCTATAAATATTGATCGCCTGTACACCATTTTATCAAAATAAAGGCGCAGATATATGTATGGCTATAATTTGCATCTATATATTATGACTGTTAATGTTGAATGGAATATAACAAGTTAATTAACTTCTTAAAGAATATTTTGTCTTCAAATGCGTAATTATTGAGATAATAATCGCGTGTTTGACACGAACATTTTCCTCTTTTAAGTCCAATAATCACAGACGACATGTTCAGTGAATTCCGTCGAGTCGTTATCTTTCAACTTTGTCTGCAATAGGTTTGTCATGTAGGCTTACCTGCACTTCAATGTACTTCATACTATTGTTGCAATGCACGGTACATTTGATGAGTGAGTCGCATATTCTGAATCATTTGAAATTTGAACAAAAACAACAAAAAAACACAAACATTTTTGCATCGGTTTATTGTAAATCTTTATTCGAGCAGATAACAATTAAATCAATTAATAAACAAAGAATCGATATACAGTAATAATTGTTATAATTTAAAATCCATTACAATTTGAAAAATATAATATTAAAAAATATTCATAATATAAGGATTGGCTAGATAAATAGTTTCAACGTCAATTAGTAGTAAAATAAAATCACTCAGATAATTTAAAATATCTTTATAGAAATGTTTTGGTAGAAATTTAAATAATAAGTTTTGCTTATGTATGATGTTATCATCATCAAAATTTTCCCACTGATAATCTGTCGAGGTATCGACCATAGATATTTATAACAATTTAAAACAATACAAATACAATCAGGATTATTAAGGAAAGGAGTAGCTCAAAAAGCCAGTAGGCCCTAGATTTAAAAAAGGAGAGAGCCCATTTTTTTAATATAATTACGAGAAATTAGATTATTGATTAGGGTTTGAATATGTGTCCTGTTTTTTTGTATCTTTTTGTCTATTCACTAGCTTTTCAATTTCAAAATATAATAATGAAAATGAATATGAAATTAAAAATACATGGTTAAATAATTAATTTAATATTAAGCATAACATTTCCAATGATTTTATTCCTCTTTTCTACTCACTAGCCATACCTCCACAAATTTGCTGTAAACATTACCTTTCTTCGACTTTTAATTACATTTTATGAAGATCTCATTTTTTTTAAAGAATTGGATAATTAAAACTGTTGACATAATAAAAGTACCTGCCAAGTTTAAACCAACCGTAAAACATTCTGAAGCAACTCTCTGATAGCTAAATTTGTCTATGGCAGGCCACGCTGCCGCGCTAAGGTAAAACGCGGTATCTGCATTCTTGTCAAAATTGAGTTAGATGCAGATTCTAGACCTTTATAGTGTAAAATAACTTTAAAACATTTGCAAAGGAAATTTCGGACATATTTAGAGTTACTTATACGCATTTTTATCTTGCTGTATGTACCTATGAGTAATAGAAAGCCAAACAAACACCCGTTTTTTAGATATTTATGTTACTTATGTGAATAAGTTATTTTTTATTCGGCTCAATAATGGATTTAAACAAACATAAAACTGATACACTAAATACCAATGTTAGTGTACCAATAAATAGTAGCAATTATGTAGATAATTACATCAGTTTTTGCATGTATACTTGCTCTTATTGGTAGCTGCTTAATATTGTTAATAGTATTAAAAGATTATACCTATATGATAATATAAAGCATATATGTGACTATATTTAAAGGAATGGAGTAGATTAAAGCAACATATGACAATAATTAGCATTTCCAGAAAGTAGGCTTAACATTTTATTCTAGGTTTATATATATCCATATTGGTGAATTTCAGAAAAATGTATTAGCTATTTGCAGGGAGTCTGTCTTACCGCGGCAGCGGCCAGCTTTTCTTCTTCAGCTGTCAATTCCTGGGCGTTGGCCAAATTGTCAACGGCGATGGCCAGAAACACATTCAACAGAGTATCTGACGCCAGGTTACGCGCGGGTGTTGTACCGTACGACGCAGTGAGTTAAAGAGTCTTTTGACATTGAGACAAGGTCCGAATCCAGGGTGGGGTTGGTATATAAAGTAGTCCTAAGTTATGTCCTGAACAGTAGTTTAAAAGCTCGAACTTTTGCACTGATCTCAGGTTGACTTCAAAAAGATACGATTTACAAAAATTATATTTATGACTAGTCCACGTTACAACTAGTCTTCAAAAAAGATCTTTATATTTCAGACAATGAAAGTACGCAAACTTATTCCACGTTGCTAAATTTAGATACAAGTAGATAAGCGGGCACTCTAAAATACGATTTTTTGAGAGACACACAAAAATATTCCATTCAAAAAATCTATTCAAAAGTGACTGAACATCTTGTCATTCAAGAGTTGGTGAAACAAATGGTCGTACAAACATAATTGTCATAGTTACGCCAATAGAGTTGTTAACAGGTTAATTTTATGCAAAACAATTTCATGTATATTAATTACAAGACTATTAACAAATACCGTATTATATCGGAATCAGCATCAATAATTTAATTGCTGAGTAAACGTCGGTCAGCTCAAGCTATCACTGCCAACTTGTTTTCCTATTGGTAGCATAATATATATTTTCGTCAATTGGTTGCGATGTCACAAGCATACTGTTCGCACACTATGTGAGTCGTCTTGACAAATAATATAATATAATTGACTTTAAAAATCAAATCAAATCAAATCAAAAGACAAACGTTGGTTTGACCAACAGGGCCGAATAATATCAACAGTAATTTTTTTAATAAATCTAAGTTAATGACTAATCATGAAAACGCGAACAAGTCTATAGGTACCATATGCCTTATATTTTATTCAAAATTATTTCAATATCTGTTTATACGTATAATATATTATATATAAATTATATATAAACGTACATTATATGTTTTATGAAATGATTAAATAATTGCTAAAAGCTATTAAATTAGAAAAACAGAAAAGGATACAATTACCAAAAATAACCAAAAGAATGAAATAAATGGAATAAACCGTGCCCCCATTGCTCACTCCACCAAGCGCCACAATACCATCGTACATAACCAAATTCCAGTCTTCACCGGTCAATATCTGGAAATGAAAAAGAAACCTTAACAAGATAGAAATAAGCCCAATCTATAATGAGGCGATTGCCAAGAACCAAAAACCAATTACCAATGAAACGATATAATAGCGACAAGAGGCTGTATTAAAGATTGTAAAATAAATTAGGAAAAACAAATATAGTAATTTAAAAATACTTCTATTACTTAAAAAGTAATAGATGACGAATATTGGTGAAGTTGGATTCAGTTTCACTTATTCAGCTAATTCTCTGTGTTGTATAATAAGCAGGAAAATATAAATGACCAATTGTGGAAAGTCATAATTTGGCTAAAATATTGATCTGGTTTGCGCTTTTATAAACCATTTAAAACATTTTCTATCAATATGGGATTTAATAGAATTCATATAATTTGGGAATAGTAATATATAAATAACCTACAGGCACTCGTTCGAATAAGTTGCATTAAGTTAATTAAAAATGTTAAACGATCAAAAATATAATTAAATTATAAATGGAATATAAAATTATCAAATAAAACAAATTCGTATATTTTAATAAATGTATTAATGTACTGTATTGTGTACTAATATTTTATTAATACTTTACGGATTTATAATAATATGTAATAAATAACGTTACATTACACGTGTATATATATTCATTAACCAGTATAAGTGGTCACATAGACACGTTTTTGTGAGTAATATGAATAAGTAGGCTGCCTATCAAACTGCGTAGCATTAATAATAACTGTTATTTTACGGATATCCATATGATTATACAGTAGATATATACTGAACGAACGTTTGAACATTAAAGCTAGCTTCGGTAAACAAGATAACTCTTAAATTAATAATAACATGTTTCCCTTTTATGAGTAACAAAAATACTGTCAATGAGAATAAAACAACAAAACAATGAGAATAACCAAAATCTTTATAAACATAAAATGGGATTTAATTTACTGGCCAACTTCACCTGCTAAACTCAACTCAAAACTAAACCAAATCGGTATTGGGTAAACAAAGGGAAACCGTGGACAAATGCACCCTGCCCACTTTCACCGGAAGAAACAAATTCTGTTGAAATAGTTTCCAGAGAAATTTTTAAAATAAGTAGATAGTTAAATACACTATAACATTGTAGTATTATGGAGCTCTGTCCCAAGCCACTGAACTTAACACCCAGCCTGCACGTAAAGGATACAATTTCCCACGATAACAACAAAGACAAAATATATAGAGTAATACATGGCGTCTTCGCCGTCGGTATCTTTCACCGATCTTATCGCGCTATACATGACAAAGTTCCAGTCCTCCATGGTGACCATCTGATTCACAGTGCGTGTTTGTAGTGTGTATGCGATCGATGAAACAACAGTAGTATGTTAACATTGGGGTGGAGTAATAATAATGGTTTGTATGATTATTATAGTTAAATAATTATATAATGTGAAATAGATGTTATTAAACAAGAAAAAAAAGTTGAACGGTTAAAAAACTGTTTATATACAATATACGGGACTGTTTCCGAAAATGGAATAAATTTCCTTGTATAATAAAATGTTATATCGGCTATATTAATATCTTATCATAATATATAACAGAAAAATAATTTCCAACTGGGTAAATCGATTTTAAATGTGTTAAAAGTATGTCACAGATAAGCCGGAATGTTTGCCAAAGTTATAAAAATATATCCTATTCTTTGAAGCTGACTTATTCAATGTTGTGTTATATTGTTAATATTCAATAAAAAGTATAACTTTTTTAAGACTATAATATCCGACCTAATTAAGTAGGTGATTAAAAATAGTTATTAAACATTGTTACATTGTTACAGGATGCTACAAATGTTTTGTTCTGTTTAGCAATATAAATACCATTATTCGTAAATAAATTAATGTTTTAAAAATTATAAATCGAAGTTTTCACTCAAATAAGTATTCATTATGATATGAAATAATAATGGTCAATGTGTTCTCCTGCCATTGTAATCTGATCTATATAATATGTATTCAATCAAAAGAATTATTTATTACATCTATATATATATATATAATTTAATATATCATAATATATTATTAATATTAAAATAGGCCTATAACAGAAAAGGTAAAAAGAAGCTATTATCGATTTAAAAATGTATTTATTTACGATTTTTTTAAATTTAGAGGAAAAAATAATTTCAGAATTAAAGAATAGGAAGACGGAACTATGCTGTGTGCAAAATGAGACTTAAAAGAGACTTTGAAAATAGTTTTGAATAATGCTTACATTATAAATTACTTCTTGAAAATGATAACTAATAAAAACAAATCTAAATAATTTTAATACGGATTACCATAATTTCAAATGAAAACTTTAATTTATCTTTACTTATTATATCAATTTGTGGCTCCATTTTTTTTCCAAATTTGTAAAATTTCTAAAAATTTCTATAAATAAAGTAGATAATGTGAAGGAAGCATCCTTCTCACCTGAAACACGGTAAGTAGGGCATTAACAAAGGTATCGAAGTTTTGAGGAGGTCGACTCTCCTCAAAGTTGAATCTGATTGAATGGAAGAAAAATAGGGGAGTAAATATGATTGTTATAAAATGAAACGTACTTTGAAACTGCATAGCCCAGGCTTCAATGTTCTTTAGAGTTGAACATTAAAATATATATATTTGAAGGTAGGAAATTATTTATTTATTGGCACAACTTATGAGATCATAATATATAGGTTAATAATAATGTCAAATCTAACAAATATTATCAATTGAAAAACAAAACTATAACGCTGTTCTTTACCTAATTTAATATTTGAACAAATTTGTTAAATAAATCGTCAGCAGCAGGTTAAACAATTAATAAACTTTACACGAATTAAATGAAAACAAACTACCTATTATTTATGGTCGAAAACTATATATTATATACTTGTTTTATATTTTAAGTATAACATTATCCATAAATAAACATACATACATACATACATACATTTAAAGGTAGATAACTAAAATAGTATGCTATGAGCCTTTTGCATTAAAAATAGTCGTCATAATGAAAGCATACACATCCATAAACAAGTTTATAGTGAAATCATTGTCAACATGATGTTATTTTATCTTAATTAAAAACTCTCACTATACTTGCGCAAACAGACCTACCTCCCTTTAACAAATGAATGGTTAAAAAGACACCGATAAGCTTCAATTCAGCTGCACAAATGTCAGGTATATTTTAATATATTATAATGTATAAGGATATTTTATTATTTATTAATTTATTATTGATTATCAATTATATGCATTTGTTATATATATATAATAATTTATTAAATAAAAACAACAAAATTGAATTTTCACTCGATGATGAAAAATCAGTAGATTAAAATAACAAACTATACTAAAATACTAAACAAACGACTAGAAAAGTAAATATGAAGCGTTTATTATAACTCAAACTACCGGCAATAATTTCATCGACATGCTTTTACCGTGGCGGATAGTTATTCTTATAAGTTTAACACCTGATTTTTCATTATATTTAACTGATAAAAATTTTTTTGGTAGAAATTAAAACTTGAAATGATAATATCTACATTAATCATAAATCAAGCAAAGTATCGACATATATATATTAAATAGATTTAAATTACGTTCTCATAGCATATAGATGATCTGGATAAACAGGTTTATAAAATAAGGTCCATCCACACAAGACAATATATATAGTAGAATATCTAAATAAATCGCGAGAAATTAGTGTAAATAGACTAAATATTACATGTTCTGTCGAAAAACAGTTATTGAAAGAATTATAAATTAATTGAATAGGATTAGTTACTAATATTTTTACTCATACAAATTGAAATATTTTGATATCAAAGTAGATTTACAACATTCCACGAGTCTTTAGAAGATTTTCAAAGTCCACAACTTTTCTAGGATTTCCTGTATTGTTGGAACCAATTAAGCGCAACGCGATGTTTAAATTTAATCAATGCAGCAGGCGGCAAACTCACTCGCCACCAAAGAGCTGCATCCCGAGCAGGGCAAAGATAAGTATGAAGAGAAAGAGCAGAAAGAGCAGACTGATGATGCTGCGCATTGAGTTGAGCAAGGAGAGGACCAGGTTCCGCAGTGAAGCCCAGTACCTGGACATGGCAGCAGAACAGGCGAGTTATTAGACACAGGGGATGTATGCAGTAAGTGATGCTTATTTATCGATAGTGTGAAATATATACACAAGTAGTAAGAAGATTGTGAATTCAAAAAAGGGGGATTGGAGGGGGAGGAAGTAAAGGGGATAGTGAAGAAGGAAGAAGGAGGTGGCAGGAGGGGGTGGGGATGGGGTTGGGCAAATGGAAATAGGAGGGGGAAGTATGGATGAGGGGAGAAGTGAAGGCGCTAGAGGAGAAGTGAAGCAGTAGGAGGCAGGAGTGGGAAAGAAAAAGTGGAAGGGGGCAGGGGGAGTAGTGAATAAACCATCTTCTTACTACTTACGTAAATTGTATCAGTAAAATATTACGAGTTATATTTTAGTATATTTTATCACATATTTTATGTATTAAAAAATATTCCAAGTTAGAAATAGAAAGTACTAATATTTTATAAAGTCAGAAAATGAGATGAATAGAATAAAAATGGAATAGAATAAAATAAAAATATAATATATTTCAAACCACATAATGTTACTTTTTTAAATATAGTGATTACGGTAATTACAAAATGCTATATTTAAAAAGAAAAAATATATTGAAAATTATTCTATAAAAATATTTAAATCATCAACATAATAGCACGATTTGAATAAGCTTGCGGGAGAAAGATAAAATCCTTCCAATTAAATATATTGTTATACGTTTTAGTATAGTATACATTTTGTTTTGTGGATACATTTTAATGGAGTATAAATCATAGCTCATGAAAATAATCTCAGTAAAACATGGTTTTATACGTTCCGCATACTAATTATAAATAAGTGTAACAATGCATTGAATCGGCATGATTTATTTTTCTCCAATAAGCTTATTCGAATCTTGCTATACTCATTTATTAATTATTTTACAAAAGCTTACCTAATTTAAATAATATTCACTAATATATTTTAAATAAAATAGTTAATACTTAAGTTTTGTATACCATTATGAAATTCAGAGACGGATCCAGAAATTTAAGAAAGAGGGGGGGGGTTTAATGTGAATTTATTACAATTTTGAGTTCTTCATTTCAGGCAGGATATCGACAAAACCTTCATGCAAAAATTGCAAATTGAGAGTAGGCATCACGGATTACAGCAAAAGTCTAATTAGGACAAAGTGAATACAAAAAGTAACCACTCACTGTCTGGATCCGTCCCGTAAAATATAATTTTTTTATTGGTCATCATAAACTTGTTTTTCACCAATTAATGTTGATTGTAAAATGTGACGAAATTAAAATACGAGTAGTGTACGCTATTTCATTAAGTTTAGTATACTACAGCTTGTGTACTAATAAAAAGGATTGTTATAAAACAAATGTGAAACGTTACAATATTAAATTGATCCGCAAATCATCTGCCATATAGAAAAACTTAGTTATCAGAATTTCACTTAACTTAAATATGCGACTTGTTTTTACTGTAAAAACCATTTAAAAAAATGATTTTCCGAATCATTTTTATACCGATGAATTTGATTTCTACTTTAAATAGATCAGTAGCTTAAATATATATCAAACTGACCATAAAACTTACTAATTAATTATATATATGTATATGATATATATATATATATATATTGTGCGCTAATTTGTTGTGTTTTAACTGGACAAACTCATATTTGAGAATACGTCGTCAGTTACAAACGTAATAAACGGATTTAAAAAAATTATAACATTTCGTGAAATTTTGAGTTAATCGTAGGAAATATATATTTACAATTGAAGCAACAATATAGCAATCCTAATATTCCCCATTAAAAAATAATCACAAAAAACTTACCATGTACCTACTATATAAAATCCAAATAAAAAATAAAAAAGGATCAATAAATAAATGCACCAAATAATGTATACAAATTTTAGTTACAACTGAGAAACACTCTTTAACCGTTATTATTTAAATAATTATTTTATCAATTTATAAAATGATTGTTTTAATCAAATATTTTTAGTAATATAAATATAATTATTACTATTAATCATAATATCAGTAACATTGAACTACTTTTGATGTATAACGTAACTATATAATACAGATGTTGCCAACTTTTGATTATACTACCTCATGGTGACGACATGATGGAATGATAATGTAATGATTAATTCCATAATGTTACCTACTGAACTATAAAATCTAAATATAAGAGCCCGACATATTTATAATAATATCATTAATCATTATAATCCATTAGGAACATTCGTCTATAGAATGAACCACCAAGTTCTTTCGGACCTCTAGCGAGACTATAAATCAATATTTTAATCAATTATTTATCTCTAATATATTATCTCTTTAAATTTAGAGTATTATAGACTATAATACTCTAAATGTAAAGAGAATTCAGATAAAATCTTCAAAAACCAACAGTTTAACATGCCCGGGTTTTAACTGTGGGTTTGATATATTTTGTTTCATCGCATAAAAAGCTTTGTGTTGATAGATAACAAAGAAATAGTACCCAAACTTCTATTTCACTGTATATTCCTGTACTGACTAGTATAATAATAGCGTTTAAAAGATACATTACATATTATCTTTTTATCTAGAAATAATAAACAAAAACGGTTGAATCGATGATCGTTTTGGACGATCTTTGATATAAAATTACAATTTGGACAATAAGGTATTTCATAGTATACCGATGGTGAAAACATAAACGAAAAAGTTGCAGAAATGTTATAGCTGCAAACAGTTAAATTCCTGTTCGTCGGTGAGGTGTATAAAAGGTGTTATAGATTAAAATTCTATAATATTTACCAACTTCTCCGGCTATTTAGTCTTTTCCCGATAAATTTCACACAGCTTTTCTCATTTATACTGAGCTATTATATAGAAATATATGTATGAAACATAACAAAAATGAAATTTTCGTATTCTGCTCGTTTGTTTGGAAGAGTACACAGTGCTTATTTAAAATTCCTTTCCCCCAAAATTGATCAATATTTCAGCGAGCTGTATGTTATGAATGCTTTCTCTAAAATAGGTGGAATATTCAAAATATTGACAAGTGGATTTTTTTATAACACAATGTACTCTTGAGCGAGCGCTCTTGGACAAAGGTCAATTTTAAGAGATAAAAATATAGTACGAGACTTGACGTAAGCTATAGCCGGGGTCATGGAAAGCTCCCTTTTTAGAATATCCCGTGTTTACCGATAACAAGCCTTAGGGGATTGATGAAGCTAAAGGAATATATTTGAGAATAAAATAAAACACGATTTCTCGAAAATCGGGATCTATAGTCTTATATAATATATCCTGAAGACTGGTTCATAAAATCTAGTCATGGTTAGTTTAGATTAGTTTAAAATGGTTTAAACCGAGCCAGTCATTTTTCAGAAAATGGTTTTAGTCGTCTTAAAATACAGCTCAACAAAGAAAAACATGGGGCTTTATAGCACATATAACCTGATAGCATTAAAGAAGTGGGGGGAAAAACAGTATTATACATTGGCTTTTAAACATGTTTTATTCTAGCCAAACAAATTCCAATTAACCTACAATTGCAAGATATTTATTATACCCCCCTCCCTTTTGGTTAAACTTTGTTACAACTGTAAAGAAAGCCCTTCTAGAACAAAGTTTTTTTTAAATTATAACACTATGTTACTAAATACATTATTTTTCCGAAAAGGAAAAATATCATTTTGTTTCTTATTACCTATATATACAATATATTTATAAATTTAACTAATAGTTTATAAACATCATGATACACTATTATGAATCAATTTATTCTGATCATAAATACTTAAATACCTATTTTAATATAGTCCAGTCGAAAGCAAAATTTTAAGTAGGTGAATTAAAATTATGATTTTCCCGACAAAATGATAATTCTTAAACCGACTTATAGAGTGAGAATTGACCACAATCTGAACCTTTTAAAAATCCAGTTCAAAACTCCTCACTTCGCAAACCTTCGTGAGATCTTCTCCTTTTCTCTCTAATTTTATCGGGAAAAAAGCTAAGGTTTAAACGAACGCAAGCTAAACTTGACCGACACTGAACTGGCCTAATTTATCATACGATAATATGATGCAGATTCTTCTTAGCAAGTGTTAAAAACACGAGTGCCGAAATATATTATTTGTAGCATCATGTCTGCGTAAAATACTTCGTTTCAAATATTTATTAAGAAAAAATTATAAATAAAATTCGGTTTGTATTTATCCATTCCTTTTCAAACATTGCAGGAACTCATATCCAAGTGATGTACAGGTAATCATGAGCCGACGCCTACATACTTATAAATGTGATGTTCCAATAATAAAATATTGATATCTATATAAACAAAGTGTTGATACCATAGATATGGATTTCCTTACTCTCTCTCCTAGGTGAACAATCTAACTTAACCCTTACTATTAGACACGATGGTTGTGAAAATGTAGAGTTATGCATCAGTGGTGCGAGGCAGGCATAGCTAAGAGAAGTATTTTAGCAGTTGTGCGTAGCCTATATCTAAGGCTAATTATGTTGAAAGTTTATGTAGTATTTTCTCTTACTAAAAATAAATACTTTATTTAATTATAGTTTAACGCATAAATATCGATTTGTTGTATATCATGCTTATACCTAGATGTCCAATCTGAGCCTCGAAGCAATTTTGAGAAAGGTGTCATACTCGGCTTTGCGAGGCAAAATAATTTTTATTGCAGTTGCGCACAGCCTAAATAGGCATTCTTCAAAGCTATTTTTAAGAATTAAATGTTTATCAAATTAAATTTTATTTGGCACCATTAAAATCGTAATAAACTTTGACTTTTATTTATACTATCGTTAAATAAATAACTTATTTTTATTAAGAGAATATTAAATATATTAAGTTCCAACATAATTAGCTTATATAGGATGCGCATAACTGCTAAAATATTTCTCTAGCATCGGCTTGCTTCGCAAAACTGGTGTATGACTCACCGTTTTATTAAACCATTGTATATAACAGGATTATGTTAGATTGTACATCTAGTAGTCAAATAGAAAGAAAGAATGTTTAGAATCTAAGAATCTATGGTTTAAAGTTATGGTGGCCGAGAGGTGTTAAAACATAAACACGTATTTTTATCCATAAAAACTTTTTTTTATCCATAAAAATTTATTTTAATCCATAAAAACTTATTTTTATCCATAAAAACTTATTTTTATCCATGAAAACACGTTTTTATCACTTAAACAATGATTTACAGATAAAACACGTTTTTATGTTTTGATACCTCTCGGCCACCATAATTATTATGTATCATTCTACTACGATTTAGATGGTGTAAAATAAAATTTGATGTTATGATAAATTTTTTACTGTTAAAAATAGCTTTGAAGAATTCCTATTTAGGCTGTGCACAACTGCCATACCATTTATTTTGCATCGCTTAACTGTGCATGACTCTTAGTACTCAAACCCACCGCGAGGCATAGATTGTATATCTAGGTATAAAATACACATAAAAACCAATATGTATAGTTAATACAGTGAATACAACACGCAGTATTGATCTAGCAACACAAGTGGCCATAGCCAAGGTCAATATTGGCCAACACTGATCTATTTATACTCTCCTTAAGGCAAATCAGACTGTCTCCGCGGGTAGTGCACTCTTGCCACGCCACGCCACGCCTCGCCTGGGACCGACCTACCTGGTGACCTTAAAGATGCGCAGGAGTCGTAGTGCTCTCAGAGCGCTCAGGCCAAAGGACGACTCGGGCCGAAATATCTGCCAGACAATCTCGAAGAAGCTGGCAAAGATAACCTGGGAGCCAGCAAACAGGCGAAGCAGAAAGGGTGCAAAACACAAGACATGACAGACAACAGTCACCAAACACAGGATAAATAATACACAGTGAGAGAGAGAGACAGAGAGATAGGGGGAGAAGTGGTGGGGGTGGGAGGAGGAGGGAGGGGAGGGGAGTGTAAAGAATACTTTTTTGGAAATGGAAGAAAGCTATGGTGATACATAATAGGGAAGTTAGTTTGGACATTATGTGGGAACTTAGTTTTTAAAAGAATTAACATTAAACCACTATAGATATAGTAAGATACCATTAGATACACTACGATTTAGCAAGCTTTATAAAATAGTTATTTTGTATTAAATATTTAAGAAGAGCTGTAGAGAATCGTATAATTCCGATTTAACAGTATTCTTCTAAATTAATATCAACATATTTATGGTTTCACATATTTAATCATTAGGCGGGAGAAGCTGTTTGAAAGCGCCTGAAGATTGCTCACAATAGTTGTGTTATACTGTAATGAAATAAATGTTGTATATAATAGTTATCGACGTTTTGTTGTTCATTTGAGGACGGAATCTAATTTCGGTCATGATTAAGAATAATTAATTAAACTATAAATTTCATAACTTATAATCAGTTCGATTTAGAACGTCTTTAAAAGCTAGAGTAACTTATTTTGACACATTTTTTTGATCAGATTTGGACAAAAGACAAGAAAAATCCGCCACAAGCAGGGCGAGGTTAATTATTTTTAAAGTAATACTTGATCCAAAAACATGTTTTATGATGTTATGAAATATTGAAATAATAAACAATTTGAATTAAAAATAAAGAATCAATTATCATACCCCAATTAAAGTTATTGATCAACAACCAGTGTAATAACTATAATATATAAAATGTATAGTGTTAATTTAAATAGCACTGTTATCAATGACAATTGAAGAATAACATTCTGTAATATTCAAAACTGAAAATTAACTAAAATTTAATCAAACTGATAAATTATATCAAGTTCAATTCATTTATTCTTGTTCAAAAGGTATACATCACAAATGAATGATCTAACCATCCGAAATATCATTTAGTTATTATACGGTACTAAACGTTGAAGTATACTACGCTAATATTAAGAAATCAATTCTTCAACTAAGCAAGTAATAGGTGGTGTTTCCCTCTAGCAGCATAGAACTGTAAGATGAAGTAAGAAAACCAATTAGAATAAAACATTCACTTAACTTTCTAAGATATCCACAAACTTCTATGGTCTGATTTAATAATATTTTAACCATTGAATATAATACCATTGAACGTATTATTTATCAAATTATCACACTAATTCAAATTTGTCTACGTTTTGAGAATATTCTTCGAACTGTTAAACAATTCTTATTTTTTTGATAACAGCGTTATACCGATGAAATCTTAGATCAATTAAATATCCCCACATCATTGACCTTATTACTTCATTGTAATTCCAAAATTATAGTGAAATTAAAATAGCAAATTTCAATATATTACATATATTGACTATGTAATGGATTAGATCAGCTGGAATAAGAACATATATCACATCCTCTTCGACGTCAGGATTTCATATAAATGTTGAACTATCTGATGAACCTAAAGCGTTTTCTAAGAATTCATGTATGATACATCAATGTTTCATATGGACATATTATCACTCTGGATAAAGAAAGCCTAACGTTTCTATAAAACGCATACTTTCTTGGAGTAAGCCAGACTTGTAAAAGAATATATTCGAGCATATTTGAAGAAGTCCGTTCTGCGAAATGTAATGTCAAAATAAACTAAATAATTTTGTTGCATAAAAAGATCTGTATTTGACAGATGTTGAAACCTAACGAGATGTGATGGAATAACTATCGAAACAATATTTAGGTTTACAACATAATACTATTATTATTGTGAGTGTCAATTTATCACACTGTCTATAACAGAGATAGAAGGTTCGTCATATCTAGACACAGGTTTTAGAACACTAAGACATCTATATCTACCTAATAATTACACGAAAAATGAGCTGCAGATAAACAGAAATAAAAGGAAATCAATACATATAGACACACGACATGGGCAGATTAATAAAACTGCATATTATTATTATTATTAATGCTTAGTTGAGGGTCCTTCCACATTTTTCGATTTTAAACAACTTATAGATAAATCATTATTGAGTGCTGTTTCAGATCGATGAACTATTTTTACAGTATAGGCATATTTCGGGGTGGGGTTTGTGGTACTGACAAGAATAAGTAAAGGCTTCGAAAAATTTAATATTGTGTACTACTGCCATTGCGGAATATTCGGAAGGGTATTACTTTCCATATGTTTAGAAAATAATAGATAAATTTAGTCTAATACTAGTCACCACATTAAGTATCGTCGAGTAAATAGTGGATTTCTTGTTGAAAAAATAATTTAAATGGAATAAGGATAATAAGCTTGATGGCAATTTCGGATGGAAGGAGTAATTAGTAATATATTATACCTGTGAGAATACAAGGTCGACGGCAGTATTTAATCACGCTAAGTAGGCGTATATATATATATGCATCGTATAGAAATATATAATAGAACTATATCACTCGCGGAAAATCGTAATGTGGAAGTGGCCTTTGAAAAAGACTGTGATATGTAAAACAATATCGGACTAAGGAGGCACTAGTCTGGGCGAACGCTTAGCGATTTTCTAAAATACTATATTTTTGGACATATAAGATGGAGTCAATAGATGACAAAACGTCTAAGATTCGGAAAATGGTAGTTGGTCTTTGAGTTTATGATGGAGCCCACAACAGATAAAACGTCAGGGCCCAGGTTAACTCTAGCGCTATGTGGGTCAAGGAAGGGTACATAGCTGTTCAAACGTCAGGGCTAAGGTTAACTCTAGCGCTATGTGGGTCAAGGAAGGGTTCATAGCTGTTCAAACGTCAGAGCTAAGGTTAACTCTAGCGCTATGTGGGTCAAGGAAGGGTTCATAGCTGTTCAAACGTCAGGGTCCAGAATAATAATACTATATAGTTATTTATGACAGGGATAGGTTCGTAGTTGGACATTCGGGAAAATTATGGTATTATTTGGGTCTAAGGAGAAATATATATAGCTGTAATGTCTAGGGTTTAAGTAATTTTTGGTTTTATTTGGGCCTAGACAGCAATCCATAGCGCTGTAGTACTGACACATTTAGGGTCAAGATTAAATTATGGTGTAATCTTAGTCTATATAGAATGGGGTGTGTTCGTGGCTATAAGCAAACGCCCAGGTGTCATAGCATCCTTACTCCGTACATTGGAGAAAAGAAAAAAGAAAAGAAAGAATATCACTTCAAATAAGATAACGACAAAATATGAACGTGAAATGAAATACGGAGGAATAAAAAAGCAACGTAACGAAGTAGTTGAAGTAGAAATGGAATACAAGGTCAACCAGAAGACACTGCGGTGCGCATTAAGTGATGACGTGCTGGACACAGCAAACACACACACAGATAGTTCTGTAGCTAAACTATGGATAGATAGACGGGTTCACGTAACTACTTGCCTGGTGACCTTAAAAATGCGGAGTAACCGGAGTGCACGGAGCACACTAAGACCGAACGAGGCGTTCTCGTGAAATTGTGCCCAAATGATCTCAAATGTACTGCCTACAATAACCTGGGGTGGGCGGACGACATATTGGCATTAAATAGCACCAGATCGATTAGGAGTTGGTTGATGACGGAACATGAGTCCAATCATGAGATCCGGGAGAATTAATACTATATTGTATACCGCTGAAAACTTTGGAATATGTTGGGTATTTACACACAGCTTAGTAGAGCAAAAATCAAGAGTTAGGTGCATTTAGTAATAGTTTGTAAAAACACAAGCATCTAAATGGTAAAATAGTAAATTAAATGGTATAAGATTGTATATATCATACTCTAATTACATTTGGAAATATAGCTTAAAAAAGATATTGTTATTGAAACTATTAAAATAAAAATAATACAATATTAAAGAATTATAATTTTTTAGTAAAACATAGTCAGACATTTAAATATGCATAATATACTTTGTGCAATACTTTTGATTACAAAATTTCATTCAATGCATAGTAAGTAAATATATTACTTTTTGAAAACAGAAAGCAGTGTAAATACTGTTCACAAGTACACTATATCAATAATATTAAACTACTTACTCCTTTCTCATAATCAACTTTTTAGTATAATTTGTCGACATTTAATAGCAATAGCATCATAACATGAGGAAGTCAAACAGTTGTTTTATTACTTTCATAAAGACACCAAAGTGGCCAAGTAGAAACTTCACATTAAGCTAAACGATGTCTAAACAGTAAACATAAGTCCGCAGACGAAGAAGACTTTTACTTACAACGCAGTCGAATATGTTGAAGGAAGACTGAAAGTAAATCCTGGCACTCAATCCGTACATTTTTATGAGCATTTCAAACATAAAGAGTCCCAGAAATACGAACTCTGCATGAACTGAAAAACGAAAATCAGAAAATATTATGTTAATGATGCAGTATCAAGAGATTCACGAAACATTTAATTTCATGATTTTTCAAAAAATAACAGGTACGTTAGTCATTTGTAATATATAGACGAGCCGCGCACAGTTCCTCAATTATTATTAAAGTACATAGGAGACACGTTTTTATCAAAAAAGAATTAAGGGAGGTAATACCATAAATTGATTACTGGCATTTAATTAAAATATCTATTTTTGTGAACCTTACAAAATAATGTTATATATTTATATAATTCATCCATTACGGCATCACACATATAAAATGCTATATAATATTATAGTATATGGATAATGCAATATAATATAAAAAAACATAACATAAAATAATATTTATACTGTATATACCAAAACACAATAATTTATACTGTTAAATGATATTGATAAATGAAACTGCATATTATGATTTAATTTAGAACGAAAATTAGTTTTTTTTGTATTTCATTTTAAATACTGCCTTTTTACACGACAGAAGAGGAATGAAAACGGAGAGTAATATTATATTATATCTAACAACTATAGATTTATTTTAAAGTAAAATATACTGATCGATAATGTCGAGAATATTAAAAATTAAAATCTCATTGGAAATGTCGTTAATCAGCTATGTACGTATAATATCTCTCTGCTAGACAAGAATTCTGACACAGAAGATAGATCACAGTTTGACGCCAAATGGCAAATATAGGATGCGAGCAAGGGAACAGATATCACACATAAAAAAACAATCAATCCAAAGAAGCTGAAGGATAAGATTCATACAACTATTTATAACACTGAGCGTGAAAATTACACTAAACTGAAAAATAAGAAAAAATTCTTCATCGAGTCACACTGTACTGTATATTATTAAGTAATATATTGGCTTGTAGACAATTATAAAAGTCCCCGTCGTAATAAATTTTATTATTGGGAGACCTCAAACAACCACTGCGTATTCCCACTTAATGGATCCATCGAAAGTTATAGACGGACAAATTTGAATAACTATTTTCAACTCTTATTCCCAAGAACGGGGATAAATTAATTTAAATTTAACAACAACACGATATTTTACCATGCAACGTATATACTTTGTTATTCTAAATATATAATTAAGTCCTGATCTGTAAATTAGTTTATGTTAAAATATTCAACTAGTGAGATGTTTATATCTTACCTCATGCGTGACTCTGTTTTTTAGGTATATACATCATGTTCAATTAAGTAAATTTGTCGTGATTATAAGTATAAATTTATAAGAATTATGCATACAGGATGCGATTAATTTAATAAATAACATAAAGTTCACATTAAAATAGAATAATCACGCAGTAACAATTTTAATATTTTATTTTAAATCAATTAATTAAAAAAATTAAAAACTTAATTTTCGCTGTTTTCCATAACGTTATCTATCATCACGGAAAAAATTAGACAAACAGAACATATTAATATTTTAATTTAAGCGAAGTGTTTGATTAAAATAATACAACATTTAGATTTTAAAAAAACTACCAAAACAATATTATGTATGCGATAAAATATGTATGTATGTAATATTATGTACACAAATTAAGAAAAGGATTGTCGCTTAAAGAGTCTTCTTGACAGCCAATTCCAAATTGTCTAAATTTCTAGTTTTGACTTTACTGTAACGAACAATGTGCTGTTTAATTATTTAGATTTATAAAATGTTGCACTTTTAAAATATCCTTGACAGAAATCAAAGCTCTGCTTTTTCAATATGATTCTGATAATGAGTGAAGTACCCAAAATATGTCAAAAATAAACTTGTTACGATATCATTTGTTGTCCTTTACGTTTTTTCTATGTGAACTTAAATGTCTGCCTTTTCATTAATCATAACATGTAGCATGTATTACAATATATTAGTCTGGAAAAGTTTTTTTACGCTGCAGAGAGAGCAGAAACAGCAAGAGTTTTCAAGACGATTTTAAAGAATAGTTGTAAAAAAACATTAACTACCCAATTAAAAAACTATATAAATACTAAATCTTGTATAATCTCATTAACGTTCAAGTAATATATAATAAAAGATGCACGTTTCAGAAAATTACATATAGGTAAGTTACCAAATAAAGAATTAAAGCTATAACAGTTTAGAGTAATTGTAGAGATATGAATTTTTGTAAGCTAAATAAGAAAAATACTTTTCTTGAATTACTTTGTATTGTAAACTCTATTAGAACATAAACTATATTATCAATTTTACTGATTTTAGAAAACTTCCAAAAGCTTTCGATACAAATAGGCCACTCGACATGGCAGCTCGCTCTGAGAGGGGATGATTCTCCTAGTAACACTTACAAAGGAATGTGTTGAGCCAGGGTTTCTGACCGTAGTGTTCTACGGCGACACATACGGTATTGAGAAAGACTAGTATTATAACACACCAGTAGAATGGCTGACTCTTTACCATGCGTCGAATGGAATACCTGAATAGAGAAGAGGCAGCGGAGATACAGATGGAAACAGTTATCTGCATTGACAGTATAAAAGGTCGGTCATGATCATAATAATCTATATAATAGTGAAATATATAAATAATGAAGTACTAAAAGAACTTTCAAAAATGAATTAATTATGAATTTATTTATTTAATTCATTTACTGTCATTTCTAAGATTTAAAAATGATGTTCGTCATCCGCAATTTATTTTTTTATATATTTATGCAAACAAATAATTTTTGTTAGCGCAAAAAAAATCAATAGTGACAATGTTTAATCAATTACATGATAGATATGTTTAAGTATTCTGTCTATGGTACAAATCATTACAAATGTTGCCAACATACACTTTATATTTAAATGGTTCTACTATATTTAGGAAGCCATACATTCAGTTTACCTGAAACGTTTTTCTATTCTGGAGCACCATGTACAGCGTTCTTTCCGCTTTTTCCCCATCCCATTTCTTGTGAAGACATTTCCTAAATAAAGAGTTATCACATGAAGTATAATTATAAGTTATTAACTATACTGCAATAAAGGAAACATTGCATTCATTAAAATTATAAAATATAATTCATCTTTCTAATTTCTAAATAATTTCAGAAGTAAAAATTGTAATAGATATAAAATAATTGTTTTAATAATACTTTTGAGAAATTTAATTTAGTAAATCTCGATAATAATAATTTTTAGTCATTTTAAATATTATCAAGAATTAGTAAATTATATTCTTACTTATCAAAATAGTTGAACCCATTAATTTACACCGGAAAAACAAAATTTACAAGTAGCAAAAATTGTTCTAAATATGTATAAAATAAGTAAACTATTAAAAAATGAGAATAAATATGCTACAAATTATCTATCCGGCCGTATTATCCTAATATCTTTTATTTCCATTACCTAATTTGGTTATTCCGTAGACTTCCGTTTCATCATAGTCAACTTCGGGTATACTGGGACCTTGGTCCCGTTTCTGTCGATGCTTTTCAATGTGTTTACGAGCTGAAAGTTAAACATAAACACACGTGGGTATCAAAGGTAGAGATCTCATATTCTTACAATGAAACCCGGGTTCCTATTATAGGGACGTGGAGAAACCAAATCTGAAAACACTTCCAAAACTTTCATTAACTATTATATAACAATTTAAATGATAATTTCCGTTGAAATTTGTACAAACCGTTAATATTTTACAAAAAAAGTTATAAAATTAATATATCTGACATAGATTAAAACAAATTAAAAACAGTATAAACTCTGAATTTATAAATTAATTTTTCAAATATGCAAATAATTACGTATTATTGACACATTGTTATACTATTTCTATTTATTGATAATTAATATGCGTTATGTCCAGTGAGTGAAAAGGTTATTTATATTCAAAATAAGGATGCTCTTTCAATTAAATATTATTTGTAAATGTACATTTATTTTAAAATTCCAAACATTTTCAAGATTTTCCTACAAATATATAAATAATCGATTAGATAATACCTGATTGGTCAAAGACGATTGCTTTTTTGTTAGAACCCTGACTCATCAGTTTATATGTTTAGGCGCTATTTTAATTTTCTATTAAGCATTATGTAATTTTAGAAAGATAAACAGTTTTGTAAACAGAAATATACTATACTTAGGAAATATTGAGAAGAGTTTAGTAAAGTTTACGCAGTCTTAACATATTTCAGCGATGGAAAAACGACACATTTGTTTAATATGAGTATTTAGAGCATTTACATCACATTATGGTATTCAATGTCAGAATGACCATATTATGGTATTTGTTTTATAACAAAGTATATAAACAGTTAATAAGACAGCTAACATTTCATAGCCGTGAGATGTTATGAATGATAGAAGTTGTATATATATATATAAGTATTGTGGAATCATTTACTCATTTTGAGACATAGCTATAAATATTGTTTTGAATTATCAATAGAAGTCTTAAAAATTAATCGTTTTACTTTAACATATTGAAGCATTCTAAATTGCTACGATTCAAATGAGAATCTTTTCACCACAGAAAATGAATTTTTTCGTAAATATTCATGACATAACACAAACAAACGTAAAAAATATAACAT
This sequence comes from Coelogynopora nodosa, assembly GCA_034780555.1. NCBI lineage: Eukaryota > Metazoa > Platyhelminthes > Proseriata > Coelogynoporidae > Coelogynopora > Coelogynopora nodosa. The sequence goes on along the minus strand of JAUZND010007453.1, from coordinate 29,476 downwards.
GAACTTGAATTGAATTTAAATATTTTTATAAAATTTCCCCGTATGTTTTATTTGTATAAATGATAGATAAATCAATGTACATATTATAATATTACAATAAATTTGATTCACTTTAACACATTCAATTCATATTAAATAGATTTGTATAACTGGCAATATATATTTATATATAACAAGTTAAAGCAAATATTACATGAAAAGGTCTCAACTTAAACAAATTAATTTTTGACATTCAAACATTAACAGTTGATTAAAAATTTGATTAAAAAGTTCTTTATTCAGGTTAACAGTATCATTATTAAAGATAAATAATTTTATCAAACTAAATAATCTGCTCACAACTGTTCTAAAATTTCCAAGTTATAAGGGTTTATAGCCATTATTTGCAAAGCGGACAGAAATTTTCTAATTTTAATTATAATAAAAAATTTACAATTTCACAATTCATGTTAAAAGTCTAAAGCATACAAATGGTGACTATAACAGTACAGCCATACATTTTGTAACGATTTGAAACTGCAAAACATAACGAAAATGAGGCTAAAAACGCATAAAACAGCAATAAATAAAATGGTTAATTAGTTACTATCAGATTATGACGTAAATTGTTGTTTTATTCCCCTCATTTATTACATATAAAGTTTGTTATAAAAATATGCCTGGTACAATTTGATTTATATGAATAATTTGAATTGTTATTAACTTTTTTCAAGAGAAAATGTTCACTTAAAAATATTATTGAATCGCTTAGATACGTTTTTCACGTAAAAATAATTTATAAAAAAGAATGTTTATAATTTAAATATGCAAATTTTAATATTGTATTAATTGATTTATTTATTTATCTTAATTGACTACAATGGAATTTGAAAGTACTTTATTACAAATATTTTTAGCGAAATTTCAAAAGTTAAAAAAAAATTCTGTGATTGATTTTGTTATTATTTCTAAAACATTCATTCCTTTAATTACGACGTAATGCCGAATATTCATTACCATCTACGTTGGAGGTTTTGAACCATTGTTTTCCAAAAACTTTAGTTCTAACATAGTAATCATACAGGGTGTCTCAAAATATACGCATAATAGGTACGCACCTCGAGTTATGGTGTGGTGTGCGATTTATGATAACCGGCTTATTATATTATGCGTATATTTTGGGACACCCTGTAGAATAATTAAATAATACCTTCAATTATTCTGAGCTTGTCTTCCGCTGTAGTGTTTTCTTCACTGAGAATAACTTCCTCTGAAAGGCCATTGAGACAATAATATAATATAGCAATCTTTATACTTTACAAATGATTTCAATCAATTCATTTTACAGTTTAAAACATGACGTTTCATTAGCGATGCAGGCGATAAGTCGGGATTATCCCCAATAGATTTATACTGAAGTAATTCATATCACCAAAGGATGAGGGGTGATTAAACAATTGTGGCCTATTGTTTTTACTCTATTTTCTATTTTAATCTAATTTACACAAAAGAAGTTATGCTTCATATTCTATCGACAAGGTTCTATATCATAAAGTAAGTGTATCCTTTATTATATAATAATCTATTTTTATAGTCGAGTTATGTATTTATAAATAATATTTTATATAAATAATATAATATAATAATCAATACAAACATTTTTTAGGTATTTAAAATGTAAAATAATAATTTTTAGAGACAAATTGTTTCTGTAAATTTCTTTTAATAAACTGATACCCCAGCCAAAAATGCGGTCCGATTTATTTATGTAGGGAAGATTTTTAACTGGCTATCTAGGTGTAGAGTTATAATTTAAATCTGTGGATTATCCTCAAAATGTGTGATTACCCAATGAAGCAGGTTCTAGACAGATATATCAATATTTTAAACCAATCAATCAATAATCTATAGCTCTGACCAGCTTTTTGTATCCAGTCCATGTATCCTGTAAGCTCCCGTTCCGTTTGCTGCTGACGTCGAAGTTTGAGAAAGGCTCGACGCTTCTCTACACGTTCCCTTTCTTTGGCAAATTCTCTGAGTGATTAATAGACCAGTGAGTGCATAATATAGGACGTGTGCAAAGATTGTGACATTATTCATTACTAAACATTCTGCGTGTTTATTTCGTTCTTTATTTCTATATTTAATAAATTGCTTTAAATTATTTATTGTTGTATTTCTGTTTAATTCTGTATTTCTTAGTTTATTATCGAAACGTTTAAATCATGTTTAAAATGCAATTTTTTCTTATTTTTCAATTACTTGTCCCGAAGAAAGAGTTATTTATTTGATCTATTTTATTGGTTTTGTGTTAGTTTACTATACATATATGGGTGTGGGTTTCAAACTTGCGCTTAGAGTTTGCTTAATATTTTGGCCATGATATTAAATTTTACAATATTAACATTTTTGGAGACTATGGATCATTGGCCACTATCTATATAATAATTTTACATAAATAAGTCAAATATGTGATTGGCACAAAAAGTGTTTGTTACTAAAGTTATTTTATTATTATAATCTTCATTCATGAGCTTGATCTGATCTTGTGCCACCGAATCGAGGACGACACCTGGCGACTCTCCATGACATGTTCCGCCACTTGGACCTGCCTGTTCCACCGAGTCGAAGAAGACACCTGGCGACTCTCCATGACATGTTCCGCTACTTGGACCTGCCTGTGCCACCGAGTCGAGGACGACACCTGGCGACTCTCCATGACATGTTCCGCCACTTGGACCTGTGCCACCGAGTCGAGGACGACACCTGGCGACTCTCCATGACATGTTCCGCCATCGCGCAGACTTTACCTTATATATTCATATTGAGATTGCTTTTGATGTCATCGCACCATCTGGTGCAGGGTCTTCCTCTTTTGCGATTATGCCACTTAGTAATACCCAGCATTACTGTCTTTTGTAAACTGTTATTTCAACGAATGATATGTTCAGAAAATATTAGTTTTTGGCTTATAGAATACTACATTCATATATTACCAAAGAAAGTCAGTCACATTACTAAGTGTGATGTATAGTATGTAACGAAGGAGCCAACCAAAACATAATTATATTCATTTTATAAATGGCAAGGTGCATGAAACCAATTCTATAATAGCGTGTTTAATCAGTGGTTTCCAATAACTTACTCAATGTTAAAAGGTATATATTATATATATAAAGGTTAATAATAATATAAGACACACTTTAGCCTTCGTGTTTACATATGGCCTATATTTGCTTTTATATAAGAGGGATCACAGGTAAAATCATTACATTGAATAAACAAATATAAAAAACCAAGATGAAAAATTATGTACGGCTACAAATTCATCAACTTGACAATACTATGTTGGTATTTTATTTTAGAAAACAAATAATTATATATATATATTACGATAAAATACTTTTAAGAAAACTTTAAAACGTAAGACAGAAAAAAGTTATCATGTAGTTCATTTAATTAATTCTTAAAAGTTTACATTTTCACGCTAAAAGAAACATTGAAGCAGGCTCTAAGTATTAAAGCTATATAACATATACCTCTTTTAAAATGGTAATTCTAAGAGATTGACTACGTTTAACTCGTTAAAATGGCCCGATATCCAGGTTGAACCATTTGAGCCGCCATCGTTCGAGGAAACTGCACGGTTCGTTTTAATAACAATAGATTTCAAATGCAACAATGGATGGCATTCAGGCTACATATTCTTATAATCATAAGAGCCGTTATTAAGATATTCTAATAATCCTTTAAAGAAAAACATTTAAAAATAGGTATTTTTTATTAGTAGTAGTAGAATTAATTTTATTTCAATAAATTGAATAGTGTAATATGTAAAACTTAATTTTAAATTCAGTATATAGGATTATGTAAATACACGTTTTCAAATCGATGGATCTCAAAATGAATGCGGAGATTTTTTTAAATAAACGTGCTTATAAAAAAATTCGGTAAAGAGACGTAAAGTCTAGAATGTTGCTACTAATATTATTAGTAGATTATATATTTCTGAAGAAGGCTACCTTTTCAAACAATCAGAACCATAAACAATATTAATATTTTTATCGTTATTTTTATTAACTTTTATATATTAACGATGATATTACAAAACAATTGCATACAAAAAAGCCAATCAGGAAATTAGGCAAAGAGTTTATGAGGTGAATATATATTTTTTTTATAGTAAAGAAAACTAAATGGAAACTCTCGTTGTTCCATATATCTACGCATATATTGTCCATATTTAACACCATCAAACTATAAACATTTTACACGTATAAAAGGCATCATTATATATGTTATGAACAATAAACTATAGTTCATAATGTATTCAAATTATCTGTCTATATATTTTATAATAATGTAGCTATCTGCAACTATATGTTTAACAGCGTTCCAAAATCTATGTGTAATATTCGATAAAATGTGTCTGTCCGCTCGTCGAAACACTTTTTCTAACAATTCGCATTTCAGAGTAGCTAATTATATTATTTAGAAAAACCGATCAATTAAAATGTTTTAAATAATATTTTCTTGCATTCCTGGGCAGTATATTGAATATTCTTTTGGTGTCCGCACGTTGATTTAAGAGAGAACAAGTTAACATCAAATATATCACGTTAATCAGCCAGTTAATACCTATTCCCACCAAGCGCGACGCGACGCGATGGAGTGTTGTGCGTCAAATAATTAATTTCAGTTCTCAACAAAAGCACGATGTGACGTGTTATATTTTGTTGAATATTGATGGGCATAGATTAGCTTTAGGTCAGTAAGTCAGCAGTACAACTTACCCACTGAGAACTCCGAGAACGAGGTTGAGCATGAAGAACGATCCGAGAATGATGAGCGGTATGAAGTAGAGCCAGTTGAAACGGTCTCCAAATGCGTCGTTGGTCTGCAAGTTGGTAATGCAAGTAAGCCACTAATGTCTTCATAACCAAAACATATTTTAATGAATAACTGACCGAAATCGGCAAATAAAAAACCTTTAATAACGTCAAACGATCTGAAAAATACACGCATTCTTCAGTTTGTGTTAATTTAAATTTTTCACATATGCATTCTTGATATCCGCCGGATATACATTATACACACGGTTTAACCAAGCATTTTCGAAAATAATATTGTTTTAGTACGTCGAAGAAAATATATATATGACGTCATGTTAAACTATGACCAGGTTAATTCCTACAAAGATGGCGATCATCAAGTGTATAAAATTTGTTGTTGTTGTGTGTAACTTGAAAAAGTGAGTGTTCCATTTTAGACATTTTCATCACAAGTTGAATAAAACGGATTTTTATCTGAGAGCATGTTTCGAATAATAATAATAAAGACTTATTTAATTGACATATAATACTTACAAAAAAATAATGTCTGAGTGAAGGAAGTAGCTTTTTTAACACCTAACGACGGTATCATTGTGGGAATATGATAATTTAAAATATGTGGATGGAAAATGTGAAAAGAAAAATTTAACTTTACATTATTTTAAATGGATCAAAATCTTGGAAAAATAATATACAATAGGTAGAAATTTGCTTACGTTTTTTGTTTTGAGTTTGAGGTTGAGCGCCATTAAGAGGTCTTATATCCAACAACTATCTGTTTAACAAAAGTTTACTTGTTTACATAATAAATAGAAGAGCATATTACAAAAAACAGATGAAAACATTTTGTATTACTTGCAGTCAATTTTACAATTACCCCTCAGGCGTACTATTAACCGCAAATGTTGTGAAAAATATTCCTTCAAACTGTAAAAAAAAGCTAACTCAGGTTAATAAGCAATTATATTACATTACACAAATGAACCGATGGAAAAATAATCCCAACAATTGATGTTAGCGCTTCTCTCAACTTCTCCCACACGATCGTTCTATATAAATCGCCGAGGTAAGAAGAGTCCACTTAGAGGACATCGTTCCCTCATACGCGGCATAGCAGCGCTCTTCACCCCCCACCCCCTGCAAACACGACAGTTAGCTGTTGTTGCCAATGTTAGTCGGCACAGGCTGCTCTGTCAACTCTACGTTTTGCAATCATCAGCCATTTGCATACATTTGTATGCGGGGGGGGGGGGGGGGGGGGACGGTAATAGATATGCCGATTATCAAATTGTAAACTCCCCGATAAATATGTGGAACCTAACTATAGCTAAATAGAGATAGCTGCTGTCAGTCTGTGAAAGTTCTTCCTCCTTCCTTCGTCTTCTCCCATCTCCCAGCTCACTCTTTTGCTAACTTGAGGGATGCGCAGCAGAAGATTCTCAATGAACACCAATGTTGGTGTGGACTCTGGGTGTCGTTTCTTCCACAATAATTGAGTTGCTGATAAGTGAACAAAAATTGAGCGCGCGGATAAACAGCGGACAACAGCAGAACTGAAGGATATGCATGAGCGCGGCGGGAGCAATTTAAGTACTCCTTTTCCTCCAAGCATGAGAAAATCGATACAAAATTGGGAATTAAATTAATTAAAACAATAAATGAAAGAATGGTTGGTATAGTATAAAATAAGATTATTGTATCGAGTTATTCTAATTTTCAGCAACTTCATTTTCAAAATACTCCAGTAAAATAAATTAACAGTTTCAGAGCGAGTATGCGCTAAACAAAAATTGAACTTAGTTGGTCCTAATTCATATTAAATGTCATAGTTAATATTTATTTATATATATACTTTATGTTATATAGCAATATTTTCTAAACAGTTTAACATTGGAAATATGACTTTATAACATTTCGAAGATATCAACCATAATTCATCCAAGAGTTAGAACCCACTCAACGGTTCTCTCCAAAACATTGTTAATTACGTTTCGGAAATATGATTGTTGTACTGAAAGGCCTGCTATAATAAAAGGAAATACAATTTTACAATGCTACATATTTTATTACTTGACTTGTAGCGGTGCGTGACCACTTTAATCTATTTCAACTATTGATACAGATCTTCTACAGTTATTTTAATATGACGATATTAAATGGGACTGTTAGTTAAGAAGAAAATGTAGACTTGGTATTTTTCTTTATTTCAATATGTTTCTCCAATTGAACAATCACCGCCTATTTGAAGTAGTTCAATCTAAATAAAACATAAAACGTTTCCAATTCCCTTGAAAGGTTTGCGGCCTTATAGTGTACAGCTGCTATATAATTGATTAGTACCGTCACAAAACTGTGTAGCGTATTTACCTCAAAGATTCATCCCGCTAATATTCCTCTGTTCAAGTTGATACATTCTTATGAAGCATCATAGTATATAATAAGTAGAACCAAAACTGAGAAATTGAGAAAAAAATTTAATTATCAATTATGACGGACGAAACTTTTTAACTCAAGAGAATAGTAAGAAGACTGTCAATTCTGAACCCTCTCAATCTCAATATATATTTTTGTCTTTTTCTAACCAAGGCAAATTTTGATAAAAATTGTACCACTCATCATTGAATGCCAATAATATAATCTTTATAGGATATTTTTTCAAAAAGAGAAAAAAGTAACAATTAGAAAAAATTGATTAAAAAAATTACATCAATTTTTTTATCAGAGATAGCTATTTTTTTGCTACTTTTAGAGAAAGTCATATCGCTTTTATAACAAGTTGAGTTTCAACATTTTTGTAAATATTATACAAAACAAACTCGTATTCGCAAATTTAAAGGATGTTTATCGATTTCAAGACTTTGGAAATTCAGAAGAATTGCAGAATTTGTGAATAAATGTTACGGGATGATTTCGATAAAAAATTAAGATATGGAGAACTATGTGATTTTGTAAAATGTTCCGGCATATGACCTACAAAATAATAAATTATGCAGATTTACACAAAAATTGAGAAAAACTCTGCAATTGTATTTAGCATATTTTCAGAATTTTAAAGGAGATCAATTTAATTCCATTACATTGGCTGGATTTCAAAAGTTGGAAGAAACAGTGTTCCCCTACTTTATTCATGATTAAATTACATTGGTTTCCAAAACAAAATCAGGAACCCAACTTGAAAAAGTTATTGAATCTATATTAATATAACACAAAAACGATATAATCAAATATAATCGATATAAATCGATATAATCGATATAAATCGATATAATCGATATAAATCAAAATAATATAAACACAAAAATATAATTCAAAAGGCATCCTTACAGACAGCTAAAATTGTAAAAGGATAGAACTATATATTATGACAAAAACTGAAATAATTGTAAACACCGAAGCTGGTCTCAAATTAAGTTTAAAATTATGGAAAATCAAGAAGTTTCCAGAGAAAATCAATTACCACGAAATCCCGACCAACAGCAGACGTCTTGAGCTGATAAGACACCGAATTCTCGCCAGATCTCGCCTGCTTCTGCCCCCCAACCAACCAACTCACATGATACATGATCTCCGTCCAGCCCTCCATTGTGATGCACTGGAACACGGTGAGCATGGCGTAGCCGATGTTGTCGAAGCTGGTGATGCCGAAGTTGGGCCCCTCCCAGTAGCTCTTGCAGGTGAAGATTTTGCTGCAAACGAAGGAGCCGGGGGTGCTGTTGCTTGTCGTGCAGGGCACGAGGCCCTTGGCGTTGGGGATGCTCTCCGGCAGGGTGTTAAGGTCGCCTAGGTGGGGGGGAGGAGGGATGGAAGGGAATACTGTATTCTCAGAACCTGGCAACAGCCTGTGTTAGGTTCATTCGTTCTTTCTGAGATGTTTTCGTCTGATTTGTCTCAGTCAAAATTATGATATGAAAGATAATAAAAACACAATTGAAATTAAGTTTAATTGATTTTTGAAATATAATCATATGTTATGATCTCAAAAAGTTTGAGATAAACCATAAATAACATTCTTGACTTGTTTTTAAACTATGACATTTTATAATCGTTCACTTTAAAAAATAAGTATTACAGCATTTTATTCCAAAAATATATATTTCTTATCCTTTATAATTAATTAGAAGTTTACTAACAAGCAATTAGACCTAACGATTTTTTTTCTCTAATGCTAATCATTTTCTTTTACACATATAGTAGAATATTAAATACCAAAAGAAAATATTCTCTCGAGATCTGCTACTTTCATCAATGTAAAATGTTTAATTAAAAGATGTAGAAAAGCTAATAGCAGTTTTTTAAACGTGTACATGTTTAGATATCTTGAGTAACAGACAAGCGAAAAACATGTTTTTTTTTGAGAAAATTGAGTTGAAACCCTTCAAATCAACTAAAAACAGCTAAAGCTTTTTCCATTGACTTTTTTAATTTTTTCATTAAGTGATAACCACATAGCAGCACGTATCTTGTGGGCCTAATTGTGTTTTTATTTAATTTTGAAACAACAACAACTGTGATATTATAAAATGAAAATAAATAAATATACGGTAGAAAACTATTTCAATGGATAATATACACTTCTCATTATTATAGAAAATTATCACTTAGAGATTGAGGATAAACGATTTCATTAAAAAAACAAATATAGGGTAAAAGAGAAGTCTGCGTTTGATCATGATAGGTTTGATAATGAGTGGATTTTGTGATCATTTTTCTATTTGTGTACATACCTAGCTATAATGGTTTAAATAAGGTATCAAAAATAGTATTCATTATTTTTAATGAAAATAATTAAGAACAGCTATTGATTACTAAAAGTATAAATAATATAAAATATAATACATTATAATATAATAATAAAAATTAATAAATAAGGTTTATAGTTAATGCTTCTAATGCCTCCACGATGCACTATTGCAAGGATTTTAAATACCGTAAAATTATTGAATCTGCATTTATTATTAAAAATAAGAAATCTTCCTCAATCTCAACTCTGATTTCTATACTGCAGATCTTACCATTAGTAAATTAATTATTGGATAACTTAAATAACTTTTGTTAATCTCTCATGTTTTCTCTCTCTATATATACAATATATATATATATTCTATTTGTGAGCAGTATTGAAGTAATCCTTTCTTTACACTGGAATGCTTTCAAGTTTTTTACATTGTTCCCATGATTATGAAATTTAGTTAGGTTCGATAGCTTGGTTGTTTATTATCAAAATATTGTATCGTCTTTAAGTAGCATTTGTTATTAATTAATTAATTATTTTTATAGCTAATAGCTGCAATTCACATTTCTTTGCATATTATTAAAGATATGATATATATATATAAACATTGACTGAAGCAAAATAACAAAAGGATCTATTATATTTAAAATGTAAGTAAATAATATCATTGCATCTTTGTGCCCATAAATATATAGTTGGAAAACATTCTGCAGGCTATGAACTTTTTTATAACAATTATTATTCATTTAAAATGTTGTATGAATTTCAATAATAATGGCTAATACGTTAATAAGTTAATACTAGCAATAGCTAATAAGTTAATACTAGCAATAGCTAATACGTTAATAGTAGCAATAGCTAATACTTTAATAGTAGCAATAGCTAATATGTTAATACTAGCAATAGGTAATACGTTAATACTAGCAATAGGTAATACGTTAATAGTAGCAATAGCTAATACGTTAATAGTAGCAATAGCTAATACTTTAATAGTAGCAATAGCTAATATGTTAATAGTAGCAATAGCTAATATGTAAATACTAGCAATAGCTAATACGTTAATAGTAGCAATAGCTAATATGTTAATAGTAGCAATAGCTAATATGTTAATAGTAGCAATAGCTAATATGTTAATAGTATCAATAGCTAATATCTTAATATTAGCAATAACTAATACGTTAATAATAGCAATAGCTAATATGTTAATAGTAGCAATAGCTAATATGTTCATAATAACAATAACAATGATAACCATACGAAGTATCGACACAGCCAATTCTACAATAAAAATCGCAAGTTTTAATTTAGTTAATGTTGGGTTTAAAATACATACATATATATATATACATCTTTTTATACAAAACAATTAATAGATAAATTACTAGCTCATTGATTATATTATATGAAAAACAGGCACAAGTAAATCCAAGGTATTTGACTAGTATTATATGTTTGAGACATTCGCCTTTTCCAAATAGAATCCTCAGTTAGGAATACGTTGGAACTATTTTCTGAAAATCGATGGTTGGTGAAACAAGTAATGTATCAGTACACGGATTCGGACTAACAAAGTAACAAAAATACAAAACTGAAAACTGACTGCGAAATCACGTGGGAAAAGACGGATGAAAACTATTACCTGCTGATATAATTTTTCAAAAAATCCCGAAATCTTAAAAAGGTGGCTGGGGGACATTTTTCATCATAGTGTAAGTGGGCCAACCATGCAGCCATCGATTCTGTTTTATATGAAGTAATATACGATGTAACCATCACGGTTATGTATCACTGATTATTATATTTTATAGCAGTGCCATACAAAACATTAGCAACTGAAAAAAATTTGCCCAATGCAACAGGTTATAATGTAAAAAAAGAAGTGTATAAAAAGTATAAACCATGTCAGTAACTAAGAAAAAAATGTTCATTAAAACTTTTAAGTCATAGAAAGATAAAAATCGCCTTAAATAATTGCAAAAATTGCAACTGACATTAAAATAGAAGCTCTGGCACAGCTACATATAGTATTTACCATTTCGTAATTTTGAGTTAGTTATCGAACGTTATATATTTCGTATTTAAAAATAATGATTGAACAAATTTATTTAATATATATATTATATACATATATTGTTGTTTATTTTAATTAAAAACATTTATAGTATTTATAAAATGATGTTTTAAATTATTCACAACCCCCTCGGTGACAACTATATAATTCCTAAGAACACCTCTACATGGATACATCAGTTTAAACAAGTCGACGATAAATTTCCACAAAGCTATAAAATGTCCTCCCCATCGAATTAAAAAAAAGATTCACATACGGCTTCAATAAACCCCAGTAATTAAACATGTTTTCAATTAATTCCATGAGAGTGTTAAAATGTGTGTTTTCCAATGTCCTGTGCGCTGACGATAGGTTTTTCACTAAATTTATTTTGATATATAGAATTCGACACTACTGTTATAGATGACTGACTGTCGCCTCATTTTAGGAAGGAATTGCCTCTTATACTCCATCAGCTCCCTTTCTGCTCAACCTTGACACAAAACAGTAATGCCATTTCTTTTATTTAATCAATAACTGGTGACACGGCCAAGCGAAAAAACCATCGTATAGAGCTGCAAGGGTAGGGTGGGAGGGTAAAAGTAACACACATTTTATAATCGGTTGTTGTTCAATATAATAAATCTTTCATTGGTTTTTGTCTGGAATGTTAACAAATGGACCACAACTGGGCAATTTTCCATATTTTGACTTTTATTAAATTGAAAATTGGCTGCCTGGTTTAACATAAATGACGTCATCATTGTCCAAGAACACTCACGTTGTCATTTATTATGAATATGATAACTTTGTTGATATACGTTTTTTGTTGATAAGATAAGCATTGCTGTCGTTTAGCAAAACTATTCTAAATACAATTTTGCAGTTTTCAAACAATCTTTATTGATCGTTTTTCTGTATTAAACGTATTTTATTGCAGTATTAAATTGATATAAAATGGTGCTATAAATAACGTTTCATTACCATTGTATACCATTTAAATGCAGTAATATAATTGTATATAATATATATAATAATAAATATAATATATAATATAACTGCAAATTTTTACTTAAATAATGGTTTGGCTAAACAACAGCGATATAATAATAACAATTAACACCACAGGCAAATATAATTACAGACACACACACTTGTTAATTCGTTGGCTTTTATACTAACTATAGACTCTATATATACATATAGGGTAGGTTTTTCTTGGTTTATCCATTATCAAATCTTTGTTTTCAATCTAAAACAATATTTATTTATCAATATAAAATTAAATTAGACTAAATTATATGGAGAAATAAAAATGTGCGTGTCGACGAAGAAACCTGTGAATCAATAGATGTATAAAAGTATATATATATATACAAACCCAGTACGTGCAAGGGGAATAGAGAGCTTAATCAATGATAAGAGTAGGACGAACGGACCAATGGTGGTGTAAACAAACACATGAACAATTATTTATTGCAGAGTAGAAAAGGTATTTTGATAGTCGTTTCTAAATAATGTAGATTGTTTCTGTTATTATAGATCCCAAAAGCCAGGTTAGGCCTCATAAACTTAAAACAGAATGAGGCTGATTTAATAAAAATACATTACATAAAAATATTAGACGCGAATAAATGAACGATAATATAATCCAATAATTAAATTACGTATCATCTAAAAAGAAAATGAAACGAATATAGCTACTAAACATGGGTGCTTTGACTATAAGTCTTTATCAACAGGAATTAAATTGAACCAGATATGAAAAACACAATAAAAAGTTGACTTTTGAAAGGATATGGATAATTACCTTAATTACTAATATTTGCACTAAAATGCATGGCTGTATATATATTGCAATCGTAATAATAATAAAAACTAATTTAAAAAAGGCAAATGACTAAATATGTATATTAACTCAATAAAACACGTGCCAGGGAATCAGCGAAGACCAGTTGGAAAAATGGAAATTATCACTTCTATAACAGAATAGCCTAACGGTGGTAAATTATTCAGTAAAACACAGTTACACCAAACAACATCAATATAAATAAAGGGAAAGGAGTCATCGCACAATGATTCCAGTATTACCAAAAAATAAAAGACCCATGGCATAAACCTAGACAAGAGTCATGCCTGTAAAAGTATGTCACTCCAATAAAGCGGTCTTTAGCCGGAGATATACTGAAATATCGGGGCAAAGATAAGAGCTTCGATATTCTTAGAATCATATCATAATATCATATCGATTTCTGATTAGTAAGATAAAAGTTGAACTATTTTCACAAGACATAGTTACTGTCATTCTGAAAATGAATAAATAGCAAAAACAAGTTATCCGTCGTTGGTAATATGGTGATATTTTTCACTGTCAATTGTAATTATTAATTTAGGGTGGAAATCATTTGGTTCAAGACAACCTGGGCTTGTACGTCGGGTCAACTTTTTGTCTGTTGCGTTAATTTCTTTTTGAATAAGTTAATTTAATGGAGTTTATATTTTTCTACAAGCATAAACCACCAGTAAGACCCAAATTGTAAAAGTTAAATGCAATAATTGTGAATGCCTCTAATGGATGCCCTAATTGTTATCCGCACTATCAAATGGTGTATAAGATGTTAGCCGTTTTAAAATCAAAAGATTTATGTTTGGTCTGACCTTCACTTATATTTAGCATGATTGTCTAATTCTGAATTGGTATTTTTTTTAACATCCCTAAAAGGAATTAGGTATTATTTACTAAGCTGGTTGTATTTAGTGGTCAAGAAAATATTTCTCTATCTTTTAAATTTCAACCTTAAATTCTGTTGAAAATAAATTACTTAAAAATAGGAAATAAAGTTGAACATGTTTAAAACATAGAAAAATTAATAAAATAAATAAAAAGCCCAATAGCAGAGAAGTGAAAGCAGAAAACATCACAATGTCAGCTTAAAGATTCAATAAACAGGTTTTAAAAAATTCTAATCAGGTCTTTGTATATTACACTCAAATAGAACTACTTCAAGAGCTATGTGTGGTCATAATTAATGACATATGTGTATGCACTTGAATTTTAATAATATATATATTTATATAAATTATTATAGATTAATGTATAGACTGAATCTAAATTCCGATATATCGTATTTATTACACACAAATAAGTGGCATACTACAATTTCTAAACAATTATTAATATCTATATAATTGATTAATTAACTTGCTAGTAACCTTTAGTTTGAAAAAACGGATCTCATAAACCACTAAGACATTTCCTTTTTACAACAGTACAATAGTAGTACAAGTACTGTATAATACAAAACTTTTTTCAGGTATCTTTTTTACAATTATATACATGAAAAACAAAAGACACCAAACGAAAAAGAAGAACATAATATCTCCCTTTATTCTTATTAAAATATAGGGGTGTTGTATAAGAGGCGGAAACTCTCCATATATACGCAAACCACACTTCAGAATTCCAACTATACATTTGACCGCGTGTCGTGCAGTGGAAAAATGAAACGGGCAAAGTATCGCCCCATTATTGTCACGGAGCTGCACCATACATTCTATTTTATACGGTGTATATATTATACAGGACTCAAAACTAACTCTGAGGACAACGTCTACTTTGCCAGTTCGTCTTTTCGGTCATAAAAGTCGGGCAGAGAGAACATCTTCCTCAGCCATAAGTTCGCTTGTGGCAGTCGTATATTTTTAGTTGCTGATTTTTCTCCTTGATTTGCGCCACATTTGCTGTTAGGATTAATAAGTAACGGATATTGCATATTGGGGAGACCCTGGGCAATATTTCCCCATAATTTTCATATCTCTATTTTTCGGTTGAGTTAACAGACTTCTAACTGGATCTGATTGATTGGCAATACGACTTTGTAAGAATCCATTTGTTAGTTATACGTGTTCTTGTTCACTTTTATAACTTTGGCAGTTCTACGCATTGCAATGTATGATTTGGATGAAATAATAAAATGACAACTATAACGCCACCGATATTTTTTTGTACTAACAAATGAGGTATATACAGTTTAATTGATTTACGATTTTTTTAGTTAGTAACATTAGGTCATATTTTAAAAATAAGAATATAATATATACACAAAACAGGTAATAAATACTTCTAAAATAAATTAGCCTTATTAACATATTGTCATTTGATAACCTGAAAAAATATGAATATATCAATAAATGGCGCTTTTAGGTAAATCAACAACATTGAATATAGTTTTTTCCAATCCAACATAATGCTTATTTTATATAAACA
The DNA here is from genome assembly GCA_034780555.1 of Coelogynopora nodosa. Taxonomy (NCBI): domain Eukaryota; kingdom Metazoa; phylum Platyhelminthes; order Proseriata; family Coelogynoporidae; genus Coelogynopora; species Coelogynopora nodosa. The sequence goes on along the minus strand of JAUZND010007453.1, from coordinate 13,616 downwards.
TTTCATTTTATTCATAAAGCAATATTTTTTATTAAAATGATTATTTAGCCGTATATGGTATGCAGATGATACGATTCAAATATATTTGTTAAGGTAAATCTAAACATTAACTAAATATAATTTTACATCCAGTCATTGATGGAACCGGATTCTATAATGTGTGGAAAAACTACAACGTCACGCTTTATTCAGGATTTTCTTCCTCTTTGTAAACTCTGAAAAATGAACCGTGAAATAGCGGTAACCACTTGTGTTTAGGTTAAAAATAAACAATCTCCTCCGTTTTTATGGATTTCACAACTATATCAGAATATCGGATAATAAGAGGTGTGCCCAATATCGGTGTACTCAGGTGTACAAAGCCGTGTACTCAGGATATCGGTGAAGCTCGAACTCCATTTATCGATTATTAATTGTATCAATCTGTGAGCACATATTATACGAAAGGAGATCTAGGTGAACCCTCAACTTGAATTCCTCACAACGTGCAATTACCCACTCGTGCATATAGAGTTGCTTGTGTGTTTTGCCAATATATATATAGACCATAATATTACCATAAAATATGTTATTGTTTTCGACTTTTAAACTGTACTGTATTTTAAACGTTGCAAACTGCAATATATATTAAAATATACATTACAAGTTATGAAATATTAACTTAGATTCAAAAAGGTTAATAAACTGCATGAATTATATGTATGATGAATGAACAAGTGAATGTCATTTTAGTGAATGAATTTGAATGTAATTGAATGTGAATGAAAGTGAATAAATAAATAAATTTATTTTATATAGGAAATTAACCAACAAATAGACATTATTTACTAAAATAAATAATAAATCGTTGTTACTTCCGAATCTCGGCGTCGGTCATTAATATCACGATATTTACATTTCAGTTTTATATTAAGAAATAAAAAGTCTCTGGTTTTGATGTGGTCTCTAATTATTAAATTAATTGTTTTCTTATATATATATATAATATTCATAACTTAATTAACTGAAGTGGTTAACTATTTCAAACTTGCAATCTTCAACCATTTCAATTTAGTATCACTCTATATTTTTATTAAGTAATAGAAGACGCAATTACATTATTGAATTAATATTAATATAATTTAATTATTTGACAATGTGTATTATTTCAGAAAGGTTATAGGCATAACAAAAAATGCTTGAATACAACTGTTCCTGTGTAACTTTAACAGAAAAAGAATAATACAGAAATGAATATAACCTGAAAGTTTTGACCATCATTTAACATCTTCTTTCAAAACGCATTAATTTGTGTTTTTTATCAAAAATCCTACTTTTTTCATTATTCTGTTTTTTTAAACAGAACTACAAGTTACGCATTTTGTAATATTCATGTTTATTATTCTTATATGTAATGTAAATATATTTATTTTATCTTGAATTATTCAATCCTGACTAATATTTTAAAATAAGTGTTTTTATTCCATCTATTTTTGAGTAACCACGTGATAGGAATGGTTATAGTCATCAACCTTTGATAAACACAGAAGCAGATAGCTACACGCCTTTATTTAGTTTGTGGTATTCCTTTTACTTATTAGAAAGTTGTTGAAATCATTAACTAACATATAACCTTTCAACGTTGTGGTGTCATTTTTTTATGACGGTTATACTCTGGAAATGACGTATAGTAAATTTGGATATTACAGTTAAAGTATCATACAATAATACTCATCAATGTTGGTTGAACCTAATGTGCTGAATATTTGTATTGATTTATTATATATGACGTCACAACGATTAATTTTGTTTGTTTGTTTTGTGAATAATTAAAAATCAAATGATCAGAATTTGATCATCTGAATTACAATTTTAACATGTTTGATTATTCAATCCAATTCAATCCAAATCAATTAAATGTGATTATTTATTATACATCTAATGTTAATTGTATTTTTAAATTAAATTATTCATCACCCGTTCTCCTATATGTAACAACAGAATCATATTTCAAGATATTGCGATCATTAAAATTTTGTATCAGTTGATTTAGTTGCAATAAAAATAAAATTATATCCATAATATTGTATGATATCTCGTTAAAACAGAAAGATTATAGTTTTGCATGTATATAGATAGTAACTAAATTATAAAATTGTGTGAATTTATGTATACAAGTAAAATCAAAGCGGTACAATGTTGGTACTTGACCAAAAAAAAATTTAATTTTAAAAACTTTACTACAATGTATAATGTAAATACTAAACAATTATAAAAGTATAACTCACAATAAAATATAATAGGAGATACTTTATTAATACATAAAATATAGAAAGATTTACTAGGGCACATTTAAAGTTATAGAAAAACTAATTGTAGTGTAAACATATAATATATTATCCGAAATACACCATTTTTTGTTGAATTTTACAACCCATTTTTAAAAGAATGCACGAATAATTATTTGTTTTACGCACAGAATTCTATAAAATACAAGGACCTTTGGCTACCTTAAAAGTATGCCAAAGGCAGCCTCTAAAATGCAGACCTGTATATTGATAGAAATATTAATTTAATGAAAATCATGCCGGCAATTAAAATCGTATGAACTATTTCGCACCTTTTCTAGACAAGACAATCTATACAGACAAAAAAGGATTGCCCTATCATGAGGAATTATGGTTTTACTGTTAATTATATAGCAGCATAATATGATAACTATTAATTGGGGTTTTCAAATTTTAAACTTTATTACTACTTCCTTATAGTGATAGGCGTATACATATAAAGAGGTCGCCAAATATAAATTAAAATATCACCTATATCGTAAAATCCCTGTTTTTGTTTATGATATAATTATGACTATTACAAATAAACACTATTGAAATTACAAAAACACGTCAGCAAAACACGTGGACCTAATAATAATAATAAGTAGATTCAGATTTAAACAATTAATAAAGACTTAATTTAGTATATTACTAAATCAATAAAACGCTTTTGTTTGATTGGTACTCTTATGATCATTATTGTAGTATTAACAGCAGAGCTAATGGAGGATGCATGAAACTATATTAACAATTTAATAATGGCTCACTAAAATTTCTCACTAGTATAGAGAATTCAGTTGTCCTCAGTTGACAGCATTGCCTTTTATAATTGCATCTATCTATCTTCGACACAAAAGAATTATTAATGCCCTGCTATCGTTCTTATAAATGAAGGTTTTGATATAATTGTTTTTTTAAATACCCTGCATAATTCTAATATATTAATACTAAATATTCAGATAAATACTAGGCAACAATTTTTTTGAATTGTTGGTTTAATTTAAAAATAAACTAAAATAGTGAATTGAGGTACATTGTACAAAAAATAAAAACATTTTTACAAAAATTATTAATACACATTAGGTAAAAATAAATGCCACTTTCATGTCAATACAAAAGATTTCCAATTTCGTTTAAAGTAAAATATATCATAACATGATTTTATTATCTTTTTGTGAATCATATAAAAGTGGAAACACAATAATAAACCATTAACAAATAACAGATCTTGGTACAACCATGCAGCACACTTACACAGCCTACACAGACACATTCACTGTTACAACCATTATCAAATAATTGATAGTTGATATATATAGTAGGCAACTATATATTTTAACTAATCATTATATATAAGATGGAAAGAGATTCATTACAATGAAAAGATTAAGAAAACAAAAAGACCGGAAGATATATAAATGAGACTTATTATAATGATTTAATTAAATGACACGCGAAAGAACTGTCAATATTACAAAAAAACAAGGATGCACATTTAGAATATAATTAAAAGTTAATTTAATGAAAATGGACGCAATAGCACTTCCTGTTTTTTAAAATTCTTAAAACAACAAAAAAGCAAAGCAAAAAACATAATCCAATAATTATATAGTATTTATAGGCATAAAAATAAAAGTCAAAATATGCGCTATACGCGTGAACTGATTAGAGCAATTTTAAATAAAAAAAAAGATAACTTCACTAATAATTTTGCAAAGAATTCGCTTTACAATTATTACAGTGGATACGATGGACACTCAAAAAGTCGAATGGTAGAAATAATCAGAATAAAATGAAAATTGTAGAAAAAAGGGGAATAAAAACAAATTGAATTTTCGACATGTCCATTTTTTTAAATAACATTTTTTCCCAAGTGAAACTGTTGTTGTATAGCATTTTTACTTTCATATATAGAAAGCATTGAATTAGGCAAACAATTGTAATGAATAATTTAAAATAATAAATAAATACATGTTTTGTGTGAAAGTACGGTCTGAGATTAATGCGGTACTGAAGCGAAAAAGTTTAGGGCTACTAGCTAACAAATATTAGTTATCTGTCATTAAGGTTATACGACATGAATGACAAATATACTAATTAAGTCATTGACATACTTATGATATCATAAAGACTCCAAATACGTCGTACTAATGAAGAAAAGTCTAAAAATATTCTATAGACACAGATATCAAAGCAAAACATAAACCACAACAATTACATTTATTTTTAAAAGCTTATACTATATTTGAGTCTCACAATGCGATATATTATAACATAATAATTTAACAATTTAATAATCATTCCATGTCTTTCATAGCAAAAATTATTACGCTAATAACTATGTTTTTAATTTTTTAAATTATATTTATTTAATATGTATTACTATACATTGTTATTATTAATAAAAGACGTAATTTGGTAATATGAATCAGATTATTCTGAATCCCATTAGAGGCATTTATTTATAATTCATAAGCTAACTGCACAAACGGTCAAATGACCACACATAACTTCCCCGTCTATTGTTTTCATTATGACCGAAGGGAAGCTGACTTGTGTACACCAATTTACGTTCATATAAGACGACATGGCGTTTGTTAATTATATACTTAAATCATCATTAATCCGCCTTTATGGGCTAACAATAAACTGTAAAGGGTTTCATCCTTGTTTAATGAAACTCTATTTTTGGATTTAACAATGGTTAAAACAATGTTCACCAGGTGCATTTGTAGCGACGTCACATAAATATGAGCATCAGTTTAAATCTAGACATTGAACAGCGGTGATTCACTTAAACTATAAATTGAGTTCATATTAATTATTGTTGCGAAAAATAAATAAACGATATCATTTATTATCAAATGCACCGAATGGCATGTCGCGTTGGCTAAGACTCCATATTAAATATTTAAAAAGATAGACATTCAAATAATGTGAAATAAATAAATATATACTACATATCACTAGGCGCGCAGCGTTTAATAATTCAACCATTTAACTTTAATTATTAGTTCAATAAATTCAACTATATAGCAATTATAGGTAACGTACCAGCGGAGAAAGGTATGCAAGACAGACAGACAGACTAAACATGTTCTAAACAGCGAACATCACAAATCGATTCCTCGCAAGAACACTTCACTCATCCATATCATAATCTTACGAGCTGAACAAGATCCGAATATCCACTATAGACTCTCAGACAAGTATTATATTCTGGGTAGTCAGCCTCATGCAGCCGAAGAACGGGGAAGATCTCCGCTCATCAAAGGGAGGAAGCAGTCCTATCGTCAATTAATTTTATAATCCGAAAGCAAGACACGAGCAATTGTGAAAACAAATATGTGAATTAATAAACTTTGTTTTCCTGAGTCTCTGGAGGAAATGACGTTTTCTTACAGTAATAATTAATTTAGCATTTTGTTTACACAACCACTGAATTATCACAGTTACTTCTTAGGTGTTATTAAAAAAGTGTTTTGATATTTTTAAATTGTCAACTTGTATTATTGCTTTTTTGTAAGTACATAGATATTCAACTATAATCAGGATAGATAGGTCATCTGTGCTTAATAGGCCTATGACTCACATTGCATTATGTATGTCAAAATGGTAATATCCATTAGAATCAGACTATTGCATATATAGGTAATACATGGATCATGTAGGATATATGATCATATTTAATTATTTCCATATATTATATCCTACTATGCAAAATTCTACAACACATTATAAAAACAATAAAAGAATTTAGAAAAACATTTATTGCATATTTCGCAAAACAAGTATTTTTTACGTTTAAACGAGCAATTATTAGAATATATTTATTTACATGATTGATATTGCCCGATATCTATTGGTTATATGTATATTGTAACTATAGTTCAACATCTATGAGAAATTACGAATAACTGTTTCTATTATTATTGTTTTAAGTGGTTTTATGCAATTTTTGAAATTGTAAGTTTACTTTTGAAAATTCACTTTTTAAATATTAATTTGAAATTGAATTAAACACTTAAACAATTATTCTAATATTGTTTGTTTATGAAAAGTTAACAGGCATAAAATAGGATGTGTAGTTAAGAATTTACGCACTGGTTGTGAAAATTCTGAACGTGTTACTGTAGGTTACCTTACCCAACTGAATGTGTATAAAAGATTAATTATATTGTAACATTTCTAATATATAGACTGAGGAAATAGTTTATTCAGATATATTTATATGTTATGTATATTCAATTATAACAGTTAATAATTATCGTAAAGTAATATATAACTGAGTCGAGAACGAACCTTAAAATGCACTTGATTGAATTGGCTAATTCTGGCAGACTTCTATTGACCTATTTCAATACATGCTTCGTCAATATTTCAAAGCCTAGGCTGCTAACACTTACTTAGCCTACATTAACATATACTATAGTATAAATACAATACGGAAATAATTTTAACCTCTTATTATATGCGTAAGAGCATTAATTGAAATTAAATGGATTTTAATGCAATTATCTCATTAACATCACAAAGAGTAACCCCGACCTGAATTACTGTGATACATCTCATACGAGATAATTCCAGCGGAACAAGTGTAGAATAAACAAATTGTCTTGAATTTGCATCTCTCTTAAAGTAAAATAGGGAATCACTTTGTTTAATGAAGTTATTTACAATTTAAGAACTTATTTGATGGAAAAACTGTTTACTGTACTGGCTGCAAAGTGTCTCAAAAAGAAATGACTTTATTAACATTGTAAAATGTTGAATTGAACAAGAATACGTTTAGTCTTAATATAATTTTTTAAACTTAGTCATTATAATTCTAAAATGTTCGTTAAGATATAATAGTAAATATATTACTTATAGCTTATTAAAAATGTGTACCGCAAAATGCACACAATATATTATACTTCATTATTATAGATGGAAAAATAATTTATTGGAGAAATGTTAAAATTGACACACGATAGTACAACTAATTCGGTGAAGTTAGATTAGGAAATTAATAGTTAACATATCAGTTGATAATTCTTTGACCGAAATACCAAGAGTGTAAAAAGTGTTCTGAAGAATTCATATTTAAGTTTATTAATTAATGTTTTGTGAATTAATTTTAAAATTATGAGTTTTTATTACACTTTGATATTCTATTCTATTTCACTTAATGAGAAAACTTATTGAAAGTTAAACATAGCTATATTTTATATACTTCAGATAATTCTATTGTCGAATAATACTGTTTATATAGTTTAGTATTATATATCAATATTCGAATACATATCATTTCTGGGAAACAAACAATCTTACCTATCTTGAAGCAGGTCATGTGAAAGCCACCATTGTAGAACTCCAGTCCAATAATGGCGAAGATGATGATAGCAAAGAGGACCAGCAAACCAATTTGCAGCAAGGGTGCCATCGCGCGAATGATAGATTTCAAGACCACCTGAAGGCCTGGATATATCAGTCGGGCAATTAGCAACAGTCGGCGTAAAACAAAAACTTTTGAAAAAACAGAACACAAACAGTTAATTAGCTCTATACCTATTTAAGCTATTTTACAGTTTTATATATACTAATTTTATATGAAATAGTTAAAATTAAATTGTATTATGAAATTATAATTATATGCATATTAAACAATTAGTACAATAGTTTAAAAGTTTTTTTAATAAAAAATAAATAATGTTCAATATTGAATTTTATTACACAAGAGAGCGAAAGATGCTTCATTTGATTGAATACATAAAATGATTAATATCAGGTAGTAATAAATGTATGCTTTCCAGGGTTGTCGCCAATTATCAACATAACATAGTAACAAACAAAGAACTGGTTGCTATAGAAGTTAAATATATAACATGAAGTACGTTCATTTTCCGGTGAAAATGCCATCCTTAAGAGACCAAATTGTGGCTCTATGCGGATAGTTTTGATACCGAAAATATAGACAAACTTTATATTATATATTTTCACATTTCCATCGCAAATTGTGCTTTAGTTTTTTCTATTTTATTTCAATATGGTGCAATTTTAAAATATTAAAAAATAATGACAACATAATGCTATTGAAAGTTGAACTATTAAACTATTGAAAGTTAGATTGTCTGATATTTTGAAAATTAGATAGGAAAAGACTATATAGAAATTTCCTTGCTGAATTTAGCAATTGAATTATTGTTAATTAGGCTAGAAATAATAAATAATTTATGATTATGCAAATACAATTTAAATGAAATATCATACTATGAAATATTTACAGTAATATTTGCAATGCTATGTAATATTACAGTTAATGTAATATTATCCATGTTAATATAATAAACAAAAAGAAATTAGGGCAAACAAGAACGAGACAAGTAGAGCCTAAAAAATCAGTTGAAAAACATATCGTATTTCAGAACAGAATTCTCATGTAAATTTAGGCAATCAATATTTGGGAAAGAACTTTTACGATGTCAACATTGATACCAGAACACTCTTTTTTTTTATATGTCGGATTATTTCTGAATTACGCTTTAAATATATAGATAATTTTTTTAATTATGTATAGAAAAACTATTAGTTTTGCAAAATTGTAAATAAGAGAAACCCTAGTTATATGTGTGTTTTAAAACATGGATAATGAAACTTATTTGTATAAACATATCAAAAACTGTAACTGTTAATCCAATTTTAAAAATCGAGACTATTAAATAAATAAAATACTGTAATAACAAATAAACCACTCAACTTACCCGCTTACCTGTTGTTACTAAACAAACTAATCGTCATTTATAACATATATGAAAACGAAAAATTAAGTGTATATATATATAGCTTTCGCACAACATAAATATCATATCATGCTAGTGAATCAGTATAGAGCTTTTGACCATATCAGATAGTATATAATGTATGCACACAAGGCTTTACAACAAACCATACATGAATAAAAGTATGGTGCACTAAAAGTTTGCATATTACAACAAAGATTTAGTAGATTTGTATATTTGTATATTTAGGAGGGAAAAATATGCAAATTGTTCTAAATGTTTATACCCTTAAGACAAGATTGATATTTTTATTGTTTAGTACAAAAAATGTAACCTTTACAGTGTGTTGGATAGAGGGAGGTCCATTTCCTCAATCATTTTCATATATTGATATACATTTTAAATCACTTTATCAATAACATCCTACCCATTTAGTCTTGAAAGTACGAAAATCAGTATACAACAAACTAAGTCATAAAAATAAGGTTTAATCTTTTACATCTAGTAGCTATACAGTCATTTGTTCGTGAACAACTTATTGAATTTGCAAAATTCATTGCTTATGAAATCTTTGGAAACTAAAATAATCCCAATTTAACCATTTTTGTTAATGCTGTGAAAACAAAACGCTACGTTGTTATTTTACTTTTACAAAAATGTGAGAAAATTCAGCACAATTTTTCGGACGATCGAATTTCAAAAGTTACTCATCAAAATTTTGTATCATTCTATTATTGAGCTTTTTCCGAATAATTCACTTCCAGTTCATTTTTAAAACTGGACAATTTTAATTTGTGCAACCTGAAAATTGTGTAAAATGTTGACGACAACTCATTAGAGTTACTATTATGCAATCTAAATCAATCTTTTCGTAATAAATAAAAATTGTCAATAATAAGTAATGCAGGCCCAAACAAAGCCTAGCCTTGTACAATTTAATTGCTTTCTTTAGTATTTAAATATGTCTATATAGCACATAACGGGTTATAAGCACCGCTCTCTTATATTTTATATTTAGTAAAAACGTGATAAACAATTGTACTACTTTTTATATTAATATTAATTATTATGATTTATAATTAACAGTATATTTTCATATATAATATGTTATGACTTCAAAATTTGTGTTAGCACAAAATTAGCACAATAAAAAAACTGTAGGTACACCACTAGCAATATAGGCAAATGCAACAAAATATTTGTTATAAATATAAATCAGTTTTAACAGAATCCGATTTTCTATAAATTCAAATTTCATATACATGGCGGACGGAAACATTAAATAATCGTAAGTCAACCGTCGAAATGTTGAAAAGTTCTGTTTAAATTTTAATTCGTAATGCTTTCAATAACATGCTGCCATGGTTTGTTATATTCTTATATAGGGGTTATAAGCCAAAATTATCGTTTATAAGTTTAGTATACTTCGCATGGGATGCATCAAATACCAGTATGCAATACATATCAGCGATCTCTGTTAACCTCTGGCATTCATTCGATAGCTATACTATAAATAAGTAGTAGGGAATATGTTGTTTTTGTAGTTGTCTAAACTATAAGTAGTACATTACGTTTCGTCCGTTTAAAGTTTTCTTTCATTTTAAATTGGTCAAAGTGTTCGATTTCTCGAAAATAATTCAGTAATCAGCAAAATTGCTGTTACGTAATTTTACGTGTTTTCTAAGATAAAATAATTTAGAAATTTGGAGCATTTTGTTTCGCATAAAATACCATTTTACAGTATGCATACACCAAAACGTGCAGCCGTTAAACATAATATTATAAAACGACACCTATAGGCTATTATGAACGGTATTAGTATACAAGAATTAGCCTCACAATAAGAATAATTGGAAACATCTTAAACGTGAGATGACGAACTAACGGTGACGAACATAGAAGTACTAGTTTCTGTATAGACAGCCGCAGACGTTTTCCCCCCGATAAGTATTGTGTAATAAGCATTGCTATATCACTTAGTTTAGCACACACATACTTTGAATACCGCTAACGATTCTCAACATTCGAAACACGCGTATTGCACGCACAATACGGAGGTTTACTTCTGTAAGAGCACCCAGGCTGATCTCAACTGTTGTGAACAAGCTGTTAAAATCAATGATGCACAGTGAAAGTGTCAATAATGGACAACAACAGGCTAGGCTATTTTAAAAACAAATGTAAAAATATCTATATATATTTAAGAAACTGACATCTGGTTGTTTTTTCTGAAAATTCTTTTATTTTTTATTACATATATATATCATATAGTAAATTTAATATATATATTTTTTGCCTAAGCAAGTTTTGTAATGTGTCATTGAATATGTATGTAGATAACTTATTTGTTGGGTCTAAAATGTCTATTGAAATTATCCACAAACATGTTATATTATTGTAATGAAGAAATCTATACTAAGTTCTTTTTATTTTTCAAAAAGTATATAAATGTAATATTTAAAACAAGATAAAAAAATTCGGGTAAATTCGGTTATTTTATGCAACTTTAATTTTCATTCTATTTCGTCTGTTATCATGTGCAAGCATATTTAATCACAACTTTAAACTTTTGATCTCATTATTAACTCTAGAACTACCACAGTGCGGGTCCAATTTGACCCCCATCCCCCAAACGCGCACATGTCGAATGAGCACAGCTGCCAGACAATTTAACTGAGCTATTTCGAGTTTTATGAAATCATTCGTAGCTGTCTCATTTTTCATTTATCATACTTTGTGTTCAGATGACGTTGTTAGAAAGTACAATTCATGGAAGACGTATTATTGATCACAAAGTTGGTCAGGATATCATTTTATATCTTATGAAAAAACTTTTTTCAGAATAAGTTGTTATCAGAACTAATTTAGGTGAAAATTGGTGTTATAGTTACTAACTGAGATGGAAGTAGTTTTATATACAACGTCTTATCCATCAGATCAGGTCAGATCACGCACATGTTATACTGAAAAAACAATTTCTGATTAGATTTGATCTAAATTTACTGTCTAGTATTTCGAGGAGTAAAGTTGTTTTAATAGTCAGAAACTGTAGTCTAGAGCGGCGCACGCATGAGATCAATTCTTAGTTTATCAATACAGAAATGCGTGGAACTATCAAAGTAATGATTGTATTCTCTAATTAATACACGATAAAACATAGGATATCTATTAATATAGTTGGTTATTGTTGTATACCGAAAATTTTTAGTATAGCGGGAAAGCATGATTTTATGCTGCACGAAACGAACCGAGGTTATAAAGACATAATATAGTATATATAATAAGAAAGCAATGCGTTAGTCTGAAGTTCAGTCATGCGCTAAAGTATTCTACCAATGTAAAAGATAGGTCAGTAGAGAAATCGAAAGCAGCACAGCAACGGGAAAGAATAAGATTGAAGTAAATGAAAAAGCCTGTATACAGTCGAAATGATCGAGTGTAGTATATGTAGGTACTGTAAATAGCAAAAAATAAAGTGTGCACCAACAGAACGTATAATAATTGTCAGTGACAGCTGTGATTTCGCTATCTGAACTGGTTGACTAAAAATAGTACAATAAACAAGAACTCAAACTTGAAGCAGTTATTGATCCATAGCAGGGAAAGAGGATTTTACGTGGAGACCAAAACATGGCAGAAAACACGCATAGCATAGTACACTGCAGACTGTGTGGGTAGCATTTGAGTAGGCATACAAAGTAAGGTATCCTCTAATAAAGTTTTAAGTATAAGCCATCCTCCGAGTCAAAAGTAGACAATATTGGTTGCAGCATATATTTTTTGGTGTAAAACTGAACGAATCAATGGCAAATATATCCAAAACTTTACGGCACAATAACATTTTGGGGTTTGGTAATTGTTGAATATATTGACAGTATACAACAAATTTTATAATCACGTTGAAATAAATTTGGATAATTTAGTCAACCATATAAAACAAGCAATATTGCAATTGAATTATCTACTGTTTAATATTAATAATCAAAACTTCTGACAGTTTACTTTTAGTATCATATAAATTATGATTTAGATAATGTAGGTTTGTGAAGCACAAACTTCATCAATTGACATGATATGAAGCTGAACTAAAACACACTTTACACCAGGGTAATGCGCGAGACGAAACTCAGTTTGACTGGGAGGACTGGCCGGCAGCAATGCATTAAATGTTAAAAAACGTGAAACTACGTACTCGGGATGCCTGACACTAATTTTAGTGGTCGCAGTACACGGACTGCCCTCAAGGTTCGCAGGTCAAATGAGCCCGGTTGCATATTGTCGTTTTTTAGAAAGATTGTGAGAAATCTACACAGAAATGGTGGGATAGTGGTTGTAGGATTACAGAGAGAGCGGATGGTGGTTGTTGGGTTACAGAGAGGGCGGATGGTGGTCGTAGGATTACAGAGAGGGCGGATGGTGGTTGTTGGGTTACAGAGAGGGCGGATGGTGGTCGTAGGATTACAGAGAGGGCGGATGGTGGTTGTTGGGTTACAGAGAGGGCGGATGGTGGTCGTAGGATTACAGAGAGGGCGGATGGTGGTTGTTG
>JAUZND010007452.1:0-10339 GCA_034780555.1 Coelogynopora nodosa | reverse complement strand
GGGAGGAAGTAGAATGAAATGTAATGCATTGGGATTTCCCCCCATCAAATATATATATATACAATATATATTCGAATTAATTAAGTTTTGATAAGCTGCTGCGATGTTTGTGCATTAATGTCGTTCCCTAAATACAGTCGGTACATTACTGAACTGGATTTATTAGCATCAGTTTACATGAAAAGTTTGGCTTTACATGCTTTAGTTTTGAGGTTAAGCCGATATTTAGGTAGTACTTACATTAAATGGCAATAAATTCCCTATCTATAAACTACACTATATATAAATAATAATAAGTAAGGAAGATTCAGTTTGCGGGAGAAAAGGTGGCGTTAATGAAAGAACCAGTAAAACAGTTTATGTAAAAAGTGATTATTGGACATATATACCTAATATACTTTACTTTTAGCAGATTGTTTTATATTGATTACTAATTTTATAATTCTACAAAACGATATAAACATATAGAGCAAAATAAGGAAGGTGTGTTTCAATTAACGCATGCATTTTTTTATATCACATGAATTGACTTATTAATAATTTTTTGTTGAAGAAATTTTAGTTAAATTATGTAATGATTCTTATATAAGAAAATGATTTGATGATTGCTATATTGTCAAATATCTAAATGAGTTGTCATTTCTTCTTAATATAACTTATTAAATAATTTATATATATATATATGTTAACACAAATTAAAGTGTACAGCAATATAGCCAATTCAATGTGTTAAACATATATAAAATTAATACAATTATATAATGTTAGTATAGTATAAACATATAACAAAAAAAGTTATATGAATTATTTTTATTAACCATAATATATAAATAACATTTTAGCACTCAGTGTTCAATTGTGTTTGCTTATAGAGGTTAGTACCGAATCTACTCATAAAAAGGGACATTAATTAATTGTTTAAATGTATACTGTAATCTTGAAGCAGTCATGACGTTAAAACTACAATTTACCGAAGATCTTATGAAGTTATTGGGAGGCGTCATACTTATAGTTGCAACAGATTACAAAAATATTTATGAAATAATAAATTATTGGTGGAACTGTTTTTAGATGTCAAATTGACAAAGTTGATTTAGAATTTTAATATATTTTTATCACAATTTTGGAGAAGTTAGTCAAAGAGTATAATAATCTCCGTAATATCTGGAAGTTCCGATTGGTGTTCAAATTAAAAAATTAAAAGAAATATAGTAATTTTAAATTATTGAATTTGTCATGGATACTAAGTTTTTAAAGTCTTTTATATAATTCTTTTATAGAAGTCTTTAATATAAGTCTTTTATAGAAGTCTTTTAAAAACGTACAAATGTGTTATGGAATAACTAATAATTTTGAGAAAGACAAACAATTAATATGTTAAGCAAATGACTATTATGATTTTAAATTCCCAAAATAATGAATCAAAGAATCATGGTTTGGAGTCTGGTCTTCCTGACATGTGAGAATTTGAAGAATAGTATTCCTTGGTGGTAATCATGTACTGAGATATCACAAAAGAAGACTTTTAGACCATGCCTGAATTACAGAACGTTTCATGATGCATTTGAGAGTCCAGAAGAGAGTATGATTGATGTGATATACTGAATACAAAACATCTAAATGTGTGCTAAATTTCATCTCTATATATACAGCACAAGCGGAAGAAGAACTTCATTTCAATAGGGCTAGTCATTCTGAATTTTCAAAAAGTTATTTTCTATATTTTCTGAAAATTATAAATAGAACATCGAGTCACAGTTAATTGTGATGTAATCATTGGAATTAATTGCATTACGAACATGTGATTAAAGGGCACATATATGCTAATTTATAAAGAACAATAATATCGGTGTGGCTCTATATACCCTCTCAGTCAGTGAACCACTGAGATATAAGCAAATATTTCAGTTGGATGCAGATGCTTGTCTTCACGCGAAGTGATTGCACAAATTCACACAAATCTTTTCCACTAGAGTTTTCTTTTCTATATAACAAAATATAAGAGTCCCGGAGAGAAGGGTTGGACACAAATTTGTGCAGTTTGTAACTTTTTGTTGTAATCAAGAATTTCGACAGAGCGAAACCTTCCTGTATATATTACATATGCAGATCGCACATCTACATTATAGCCTACATCTTCACATTCTTATCCGTCAGTCAGTACCTCATACAAAACACCAACAGTGCCTTGCTTGGCTATGTAGAGGTGGAGGTAGAGGGGGGGGGGGGGAGGGGGTCACAGTCCACTGCCGCATACTCTATTCGGTACTACGACGACAGTGTGGAACAGGGCGTCCACTTGGCGCAATACAGGGATCGAGTTACAGTCCCGCGGTTTGGGTATCAAGTATGTCACACAAGGGCTCACCCTCCAGTTCATCTCATTTTCACTTACATGTCAATAATACCGCCTTGGCGCCTAATAAGACAATGCGGAGAAAATCGTATGAAATTGAAACGTATAATTAAATAACTCTTTATAGTATTTATATAGTTAGTTGCCCAGACCAAATTCTTTTGAGCTGTTGTTGTGTGCTCTCGGCATCATGGTATTGTGGTACTCTCTCTCGAATACCAGTTTCAGATGTATTATAGGCTCGAGATATGTGGTCTGAACTTTGAGGCATTATAATATATAGTCATCCATATATAACAGTGAGAGGAGAAATGTGAGCTGGCAGAAGTGAAAGGAGATCCCTCTCAGAATGTTACCTTGAGAACAACGCGATTTGATACTTTCACTTGACGCTCATATTTTATATATTACCTATTTACTTTTCCTTAAAGTCAACACGGGTCTGCCAAGAAAGTATAGCAGGCTGCATTTATCATCAGACCAATTCGAACAACAATGAGTAATTAAGTGAATAGTTAGTTTACCGAATAAATTATTTCAATAAAAGGATTTAATTGATAGAAATATATTACTTCAAAGAGGTTTTAATAATTGAATATTTACGGTATAAAAATACTGTTGCACATAATGATTTTCGCAATCATTTGGTCTTAGAACATGGTTGTATTGCATGCCCATAAGTTTGATTAAGTTAAACGGGGAGGGGGGGGGGGTCCAGGTGGTTTGGACAAACGGCGTACAAACTGATATACTTCATACAAAATATGCAAGTATACATTACTACAGTGCCCCTTACGTATATATATATATATACTTATTAAAGTCATTTCTTAATAGCATTTTAAATAATCAAATGTTTCAAATTATTCATTGGCAGAATAATTGAACGCATTATATGTCGAACTTAACTTTAATAACAACATTACCACATCTAACCTCTGACAAACATTGCGACGCACTATCCATGATCCTTTAATTTTAATATTTTAAATCATCCCTTTGTTCTTCATTCCATATTTCCTATTGTTGCACAATAATGAAAAATGTGGATTATGTGTAATTTCATTAGTTCTGTTTATTGATTAGTTCATGCTAAAATTTCATAGCAATAAAATGTGTGTGCCTGTTTCTTTTCAAAAATCAAATATTATTAAATATTAATCCTTTAACATATATAATATTCAACCTATAAAATGTCTTCAAATATTTACGTTAAATGTTGAAAAAGCTAAAACACGATACCACATTGGTAAAAATGCCCTGAATATTGTTATAGTTGTCAAAGTTGGGAAAGCGTCATTATACGAATGCGAAGATTCCAAAATGAAAGCAATATTAAAATAAATTGTTATCACTATTAAAAACTTAGGGGAAGGGAGGGAAGCACTATTTATCACGCAAATTTTCAAACAAAAATAAAACAAATTCATTATTTTTGAAATTAATTGTTTTAAGTAAGATACTATTTGAACATTATTCTAAAGAATAATTTTTTCAAAATATTTTAGGTAATTTCTTTTATTTGATATATAACACTGACCTTTATAATGTACTTAATATAAGCCGTATATAAATATAATTTATCAACTGTTTTTTATTTTCACAAAGCTGTCTTTCTAGTGTAATAGAAGTAGTATATGTGGTTACAATGAATAACAGCAAAAGTATTATTTAGAATTCAGCTAAAAGAATTATAGAAAATTACACACATGATCAAGTCTGACAAAATAGGGGAGTTCTTTAAAGAGTAAGTAATTAATGCAATGAGGTGTAAAACTTAATACGCCATTTTATGAAGCTTCATTTATAAGATTAAATAACATAGAGAAAATCAACACTTTGATAAATTTGTAAGACAGAAAAAACTCATATTTTGAACAACAATGTGGGTTCGTTAAAATGATTGATTTAATTATTATACAATTTCGTATTTTAGAATTGAAACGAAGCATTAAGAAAACAAAATAAACAACTTAAAAAAGGTTTTAATAGATATTTCAAATCTGTTCATACGTCACAAGCAGAGTCATTTCAAAAAGTTTTAAATTGAGTATTCGCATTGGTGTGAATAAATAAGTTTGATTAAAAATATAAATTAAGGATAGTAAATGGTAAAAATACGATGAAATAGATTTGGTTAAATGGCTAAATTACAATCAGTCAGAAATTAATTAAGTAAAGTTTTTGATTTAACACTATATAATAATAATTAATGCATTAAATGGTTACCTAATTAAATTGTTGTCATCTATATATAAACTGACGTTATAAGAGACTAAACTATTTATATTATTAATAAAAGATACAAAATTACTTAATATAGATTTATTACTATATTATATATAATATTTAAAAAAATAATTGCTAATAATTATATATAAAAAATCTACAATGCGCCAATTCCGGGATGTAACATAATAAAAAGTACAAGTATATACAAAAACAAGATGAAATATCCTGCAATTAAAGAGCTTCATTTTGCTGTGAATTTAGACACATATATATATGCTACAATCGCATGAAATATATCATTTAAAAACACTATAAAATAATAAGTTACCTATATTTAATGACTACGCAATCTATATATTCATTTGACTTATGACGACAAGTATTATTTTATATATACATATATGTATGTATGTATACTGCTCAAAATATATTTCCCTTTAAACCTTATACGAGAGTTTTTTGCGACAATGAAAACATTTAATTTTTAATTAAATTGATAAAATAATTATGTTGAAATAGGCGTATACTGTAAAAATAGTATATAATACTATGACGTATATCTTAAATTGCATATATGATCAAAATGGGAATACAATCTGTTCATTTCTATATATATATATATATATAATACTCTGATGAAATTCGTTATATAATAATTTGTATAAAATAATTATAAAAATTTACTTTATTTTTTCTGGAGTTATTTTAAAATGATAAAATAGAGAATTATTAAAAAAAAATTAAAGATATTAAAGATACTTTAAATGAGTAAAACTAATTTAGTTTAACTGCCAACGAGGCATGACTGTTACACAATGTGATGTATATTATTTACATATTACTATATTCATGTTTATATTTAGAATAGATTACCATATATTATACAAATTATTTCTTATAACACATATATTTAAGAATTGTTTCAGCATTGGAGATTTTTTTTTCAATAGGATATACTACTTATGATATATTACTATCTAAAATACAGATTTACGAACTTAGATTTAATGTAAAGCGTGGAGCTCCTTTCCTGTAATATATAACAACTCAATTTATTTTGCTGGGATCAACTTTTCAATATAGAATGAACCCCTTTCGGGCGCTTTCTCCTCTAATGTTAACCTATATACACCAATAAACTGATTATTTACCAAAATTATTTACCAAAGTTGGTGATACTTGACTGATAAATTCAGGGTTCGTAAGCTTTTTCACAGAATTGTGTCCCCTGAGTTTTCAATTAGTGTTAATAAAAATGCGACAATACCAGTGAGAAGAACAAGCGCAGTTTGTAATATAAATAGAAGTCGGTGATGCGAGCATAAAATCGTTAATTTTGTAAAATATAATTCAAGAAGCGAACAAAAAATGTTATATTCATTTTTTGAAATTTTCAATAAAAATATGCAAATATTTTGAATCTTGAAATTATTTTTTTCTCCTGTTGTTTCAAGAATATTCGAAATTCCCTGAGATTTTAAAATACCCTATATTCCCTGCATTCCCGAACCTTGCACAGCATATTACAATTTCATTCTTTTAGTTTTTGACTATTCTGACAACACAATTGTGATGGACACATTTACCAGAATATCTATGTTAATGTATATAATGTGTTCATTCAATCTTACATTTCGCATCATAAAAATGGTGATACATTTTGTTGTACTCCTTTAAATATTACTTTTGAAAATTCCAGTCTATATAATAAGTAGTGTTTCGAATCTTAATGTATCACGTTATAGAATATTAACCTTATTCTCTAAATTAGCCCGCAAAAATAAAATAAATTAATATAAAAATAATAATTATCACATAAAAAGTATAAACAGATAATAAATGAAACTGATTTTATTTAGGGCGTATAAATCAAAGACTATTCACTAAAAGAAAATGTTTGAGAAAAATTACAATAATTACTATATGGAATCAATTTAAGCATATTTTTTATAAATATAAGTCTACCATTTTTACATAATACAACATAATTAATAGATTTTAGACTACTAGTATGCACGCACTAGAACTAGGGGAGAGATGGAGACAAATATGTTTTGACCGCTTTACACTGTTCTTTTTATTTATCTATATGATTAGCTGTTGGTTGGTTTTTCCCTACTCTTTGGTTGGGGGAGGGAGGAAGGAAGTAGCGAGAGGGGGGGATACGGAAAACACTTATAGAATGGCGCTTATATATTAACTGTTCGCTACTGGAGCAAGAGGGATATGAGCAGATGATAAGATCTAAAAAGATGGAAATGTGAGTTTTTTACTATACAAATTATTATAGTTTATTATAATTACTGTACCCTAAACTTCAGTTTTAGCAATGGAGATTGCAATAATTACAATTTTATTGTATGAACTTGTTTTAGATTTGATTTTCTACTAAATGTATATATTATCTCCATATCACACTTCACCTCCACACCCCACCCATCTTTTTCTCTCTCTCTCTCTCTCACCTGCTGCGCCCCTGCGAGGCCCGATCGCGCTGCCTCCGGTTCTTGAACCAGTTGGACACCTGGGTCGTGGTCAGTCCCGTCGCCACCGCCAACTCCCGCTTCTCCCGGGGACTGGGGTAGGGGTTCCTCGTGTACCACTCGCGCAGCACCCCGCGCGACTTCTCCTTGAAGCAGTAGCTCGTCTCATCGCCGTCCCAGATGGTGCGGGGCAGGGGGAACTTCTTGCGCACCCGATACTTCCCAACGGCGCCCAGGGCTCGGCAGCGCGTCTTCTCTGCCTCGGCGTAGTGCGCCTTGAGTAGGAGATATATATATATATATATATATATATATATTAGTTTAGTTTAGCGCCTGTTGATATTTTATTGCATAATAATATATAGGGGTGCATACAATTTTCCAATGAAAATATCCGGAATACAAGATCTACCTATTATAGGTAGCATCCAGCACGAGATACAATGCAGAAGAAAAATATTAATACTATCGCTGATAAATGTTAAAATTTTGTGGTTGATATCAGTTTTCTGATTTTAATTGTCATTGATTCTGACATAAAAATCATTATCTCCATCCACTTTTTTGTTGCGCACAAACAATTATATTATTCTTAACTATTTTTCTAGAATTAATGCTATACCCGAAATTTTTGTTGCATTTTTCTAGTAAAAATTACTTCGAAACACATGAAAGAACATTACACATGTAATTTATAATAAAATATATTCTTCAAGAGGAAAAACAGTATTTATGAAATCCTGACTCTTTCACAGCTTTAGTTATAAGTTTCTACGTTTTAAAAAGTTTCAACCATCTGAATCAAAGATAGATAACTATTAATGAAGTTAGACGGACTAGATGTGTGTATATCATGAATATAAAAATAACTATATTCACTCATGTAGGACACAAACGATAGTATTTAACACAATGTCTAATACATGCAGCTCACTTATATTTTCATAATATAATTTACAAGATGAATTGTATTTTGTATAAAATTTGATATTTAAATACATTTAAATATTTTATTATATAAATAGTAAGCTGTATAATATATCTTCAATATTAACGAAATCATTCAACTGAAAATTCTTTTAGTGTATAGCCTATAATTTAATAGGTGCAGAAAACAAGTTTAGTGAAAGAAAGATCCTAGTAATTAATCAACGAGCATATATTTTACCAGCACAAAATGAGGAATATTTAAAGATATTATAATAATATACATAATTAATTATGTTTAATACCATTTTGTGTTACACTATAATGCAGGTTTTGGTTATATACACACATATTATAGATAGGAAACGCCTATAATCTATGGTCCGAACTGCCGCCCATACCTTGAGCCAAAGCTGCTGCAGCTTGGGGTGATTGACCGGCGAGAAGACATGACTCTCCAACAGCCGGTAGAGCTCCTTGTACTGGCCCTGGTGGAAGATCACCACCGCCTTCGCCTTCAACACGCTCTCATTGTTGTGCAGACGCTCGCATGGCGGCAGCGACCAGAGAAACCGGGACAGCCGATCGATACTGCAGCTCTGCTGGAGGACATCGCACACGCAGGCGACCTGCTCCTGGGTGAATCCGAATGATGAGGAGGAGACGGCGGAGGCTGAGCAGGTGGTTCCGGCTGTTACCGTTCCGTTCGACGACAGCGGAGGCAGCTGGTAGGAGGTCGCGGCGTTGTTGTTGTTGCTGTTCCCGGTTACAAAAGCACTGTGCTCCGATGACGGGGGCGAATTGTCGGCGGGCGGGATTGGCGTCGATTCGCCCGAGGAGGCGGCAAGCGCAGGCGGCAGCCCGGAGTAGAAGCCGACCGAGGGAGCACCGGATACCATGGACGAGTAGCCAGAGTAGAGGTGGTGGTGCGGCTGGTAGTAGCCGGGCGAGAAGCCCGTATCGAATTCTTGGGTCATGAGCGCCATGTTTGCTGTAATTCGCCGGCAGGAAGACGTGTAGTTGGGCTTTTTCTTGCGGAAACTTAATCAAGATTACGTTACCGTGTTGTTGTTAATATATGGTAATTAAAAGTCAGATTCTTAGAACTGTCGGATGTTATGTTGTATATAGGCACTGTCTTTGATTCCTCAGATCTGAGAGGGGAGTAGAACTCTTGGCCAATCAGATTTGAGATAGCCCGCGTCATAGTATTATGTTCTCAGTTAACTGCAATTGATGATTATAAACCTGTTATATTTTAACGGGTGAGGTGTGGAATATAGCCTATTCTTTAATTGCAATAACAAAATAGTTTTTTAAATCTTATAATTTTATTATAGATATTAATCGAAGCTTTTTGATACTAATAATTAATGAGGTTGTTAAATGTTAAAAAACATTACATGCAAAATTGCGCTTTATTATTTTTTAACAATACCTACCGGTTGTTCGTTATAGATATCAAATTTTTATTTAAAAAATATATAACTGAGATTATTAAAAATAATTAATTAACTTTTGTTTCTAATAAATGCATGTTTTTTTATAGTGAATTTTAAAATGTTCTACCTTTACCTACACGTCAAAAATTCGAAATATAAATATGTCAACATAAATATAGTTATAATAAATAGCATTTCCATAAAAATATAGCTAGATACCTCTGAAAAAGAATATGTTTCGAAATTTATCGGAAGAAAGAGTCAAAAGAAAAAATGGATTATATATGTATATAATATATAGTGAATCATGTAAACTACTTTTAATCTAATATTTAAAAAGTGTCCATTTAGCTACCCATAACATCTCAAACAAAATTCTCTTCAAGAAAACTTAATTGAAGGATCTGTAAATATGCCTTTGTTGTTATTTACTTGTATATGAAAAATGTTCACTCTATATAATATTTCAAATATGATTGTTGTGAGGGCTATTATACTTAGCTTTTAATTAAAAATATAAAACACGTATAAATTAGCTTGTAAAACTAAATATTTAGTACAAAATAAGTGTCTAAATATTATAATCTAATATTTTTTACATTAAGATATGTATAAAACTTAATTCTGAAAAAAATTAAAAAAAATTAAAAAAATTATTTCCATTTTTTTTTAAATCAGCAACTTTTTAATTTAATAATTAAGTAAGAGCAATAAAAGATCAATGTTTTTTATCATTCAATAAGAGAGAGAGACTGTTTTCTCGTTCTTAAGGGGGATGGAGTGTGAGAGGTTAATATGACGCAATTCCTCCGTTTTTCTAAGGCTGTGTGCGCTGCAGTTAACTGCGTGTGTAAGCCAGAACAGGCCCAGAAACAATGTGCCAGCGCTATTCACCCCAT
>JAUZND010007451.1:0-10339 GCA_034780555.1 Coelogynopora nodosa | reverse complement strand
TTTACCAGAGAAAATGGACTGGTGAGAATCAATATCTAAATGGAGAACTTTGCAGAGAGAAAGGAATGCCTCATGAAAATCCTGTTGATAATTGTTATTAAAAAAGGGTACTACAAAAAAAATACTACAACTTCATGAAAAAAAGGAAATAATAATGCTATCATAATTTTTATAAGTGGTTATATTACTTAATTTGATTAGCTTTGAACGTCGAAATAAGTGTACCAATGAAATGCCGTTGCATATTAATTGATGTGATTTCAAAAACATGACGTATGTATGACAAGAGTATGACGTATGTATGACATGAGTATGAAGTATGTATGACGTATGTATGACATGAGTATGAAGTATGTATAACATAATTATGACGTATGTATGACATGATTAGGACTTATGCATGCCATGAGTATGAAGTATGTATGACATGATTACGAAGTATGTATGACATTAGCATGACGTATGTATGACATGAGTATGAAGTATGTATGACAAGAGTATGACGTATGTATGACATGAGTATGAAGTATGTATAACATAATTATGACGTATGTATGACATGAGTTTGACGTACGTATGACATGAGTATGAAGTATGTATGACATGAGTATGACGTACGTATGACATGAGTTTGACGTACGTATGACATGAGTATGAAGTATGTATGACATGAATATGACGTATGTATGACATGAGTATGACGTATGTATGACATGAGTATGACGTATGTATGCATGTACAACAAAAAACACGATTTACCACATTTTCACATTACCTAAAATAATATATTTTAAACGCATATTAGTTTAACACATTAATTAATTTGATGAATACGTACACAAAATGAGTTTGATCAGCATTTCCTGCATTTATTATGTTATTTAAAAATATGACTAGCCCCTTAATTCTAAATATATTAAATAATTTTAAATAACACAAATTTGTGAAACATTTTATTGAAAAAAATATTCTGAAAATATTTGTTGAATATGAAAAAATACATACGTGCATATTAAATACTCTTAAAAACAAAAATAATGGAAATTTACTATATGAGAGTTATTTACATTTCCAAATCTATAAAATATATATAATATGTTCAATACACAAATGGAGATCATATAGTTATAAAGTTATTTCTAAGTATACAATATTAAAATAATTGTTATTTTAAAAAATTAAGTGGACTATAACCTTATACTGATATATATAACATAAAATAAATAATTTTTCTTTAAAACATCAATTAAAAAAACACTTTAATAACTCAATTTTATTAGATTTTTTAAACATAACGACACACTAATGATTATAATTTCAACTATGCAACAATTTTCTTGATAGATATATATATTATTTAATAAAAATAGATGGCTCTCTTATAACCTCAAATAATGAAATAGATATATAAAATGAAAAGATGGTGACGCTGTCTGAATTTATATAAAGTAGTCATTAAAGTAAATTAAATAAAAGTTAGTCATATTAAAGTAAGTTTAATACAAATTTAAATGTAAATTTCATCTATACATTGATTGATACTATATTTCTGATACACATTACTCTGCTATAATACGCATACAAAAGCATGGCAGCTAAAATTGTATTCCATGATGTAAGGTTATTTAATTAATATAAGGTTCATAAATAATATAAGGTTCATAAATAATATAAGGTTCATTTAACTTCATGTTCTCTTCTTCAAATTTTTATTGATAAGACAGCATCAACGGCTTATTTTCACATAATATTTATTTTAATATATATCTATTTTTAATTACTAATTTTCAACTCAGTTTCATAATTTTTTATTCTATTACACATCATTTTTATACTCTATTTCATTTCTTATTTTATAAATAAAGAAAACGAAACACGCGGAAAATCCTATTTGCCATTACGCTCTTTGACTTAAGTAATATAATGAATGATATAGACATAGTAAACATCTAAATAATTAATTAAAGATTCTTGTAAGCTTAATTAAATCTCCATATTACGGGATATCTCCTTAATGTATTACGTACAGAGCTGTTATTACTATGACATTGTTGTGTTTCTTGAGACAATTGTATTAGGCCTGTATCTTAAGTCATTTTAATAAGAGTGTAATTAAAGTTCATAATTGTAATTACCGTTTGTATGTTAATATAAATGTGGAATAGTTCTTTTATTCTAACCTAATTTAACTATCATAAACGCTTTACATTTTAACGAAACAAACAAAACCTCATTTAATTGACACCTAATATAATTTATTTTTGATACATTTAAAATCAACCTTTTTAATGAACTATTATAGTTATATCATGAATTATAAATTTTAATAAATGTAAATCTTTAATGTTCACATGCTAAGTATAATATAGTTCAATATAAATCGTTGACAAATTCCATGATCGTAAATGTTAAAAAACTATAAAATGAAGAAAAATTATTGAAAAAAGGTAATCAGATTATGAATATTGAATTGTGCACTATAACACTTGTGAGACACCATCTTATCACATGAAACTAATTTGATTTTAGGTAATTTTTGATTACGATCTAACATTAAATAATAATTTGTAATATAAAATATAAAATATAAAATATCTCAGTAAAGACTAAATACAGTTTCACGAGATCGAGAGGCACAGAGAATACGATTCCCCGAAATCCTCTTATAGTCTGGCAGAGCGGTCATTGGCCTGTGAGTGGGACCCATATAAACAGAACTTGGGTTCCGCGCGAAGGACGGCGCAGTAGTGGGGCGGAAATGTTTTACATCCATGAAATTATGCGCCGACGCGTTCATTGATCGATAAAAAATCTCCGGATTACCGGGATCAACTAGGGACGAGCGCATGCCTTCTCCAGACTGCATTCGAATCCCGTTATCGTAGGCCGAGGCGTGGAGAATATGATTAGGAATTAAACTAAGTTCCGTATGAGTTGATCCCGTTGTGGTATCCGGGCGAAATTCTCGGTCATTGTCGCCGCCTATCCGGTATGTACACATACGGGCTGACTTGTCCACAACTGGTCGAGGCAGGGGTCCCATTAAACTGGTTGAACCGGAAAACTGATTATGTGTTTCTGAGAGACTTTTCACCGGCTGATCGGTGACTGGGGCACTGAGATCTAGCGTGGACCTCTGCATTGGACGAGCCCCACGCCGTTTATAGGCCTCCATAGGAACTGTGTTTTGCTGAATACGATACCACCGCGGGGCATCGAACACGACGCAGTCATGACCCCCCCAGTTGCCTCTGGGGGCTTCAACGTGCCGTCCTGTCCCATAATAGAAGTTTTTCGGTCGCTGATGAACCACATATTGCAAGATGGGACCTGCAGGCGAGGGCACATGCATAGTGGTTCGTATTGACACTAAATGCGGACTGTAATTTCTTTCCACTTTATTATAGTGTAGGTATTAGATAGGAAGTGTTAATATGTAGGGATGAACTGCACGACATATTGTATTTTATATAAAATTCCTCAACTGCTTTTCTGTCTTTTTGTGAGAGATCAATATTGATGTACTTACCGGTCGCTATAGCTGCCAGTGTTAAGGTTTCGTTGGTAGCCTAATTGAACCAATTAGAATGGCTATTGTGAATTGCCAATATATGTTTAACCTACTAACTGTACCAGCTTTCAGAGCATTTTATGACTTTTTCATTGCAGTAGGTATAAACTCTTTAAACAAGATAGAAAGGGTTACTTAACATAAGGGCTCTTAATGTAAAAGTTTTCAACTTCAATAGTAAGAAAGATGTTTTAGAATCTAGCTAATGAACTGACTGTCATAATAGGATTCAGTTAGATAATCAAGTTGTCTCAGCATAATTGACTATAACTGATGTCAATTTATGTGTTATGAGACCAATATTATTAAGGGATGTGTGCTTTGTATAGGGTTTGACCACGATTCATGTTTCATTCATTTAACTTACATAATGTTTACTTTATATTAACTGTCTAGTATTGTAAACCTATATAGGTTAATTGTGAATCATTTTAACTAAAATCTACACAACTACAATTTAATTAATATAATAGCGTGTATGATAGTATATTTATTGTCAACTCGTTATAACGATCATATTATTTACGAAAGGTTACTAATTGTATTTTTATAATGTAAATATTTTAGTTTTGATCACTTTTTGTTAAGATTTTGAGTTATCATATTAATATTGGGAAATTATGTGATCGTATATTGTTTGATTGTAAAGTGAAAAATGTGAGTGTGATTAAAAACGATAATACCGTTACATGCATTGAGGTCGGAATTTATCGTATTATTTTTGATGACATTATCATGGTGCAATTGTGAGAGATTCTATGATTATTTTGAACAAATCTTTGACTATCATAAAATGTTATAATCGTATTATTTTTGATGACATTTTCATGGTGCAATTGTGAGAGATTCTATGATTATTTTGAACAAATCGTTGACTATCATAAAATGTTATAATCGTATTATTATGTCATAGAACATTATACAATTGTAATATTATGATATTAAGAGTAAATATTTTAGTCGCAAAATCAAATTTTACAGCAAAATAGTTTGAAATTAATATTATTATCAAAATGTCTAATATTTACGTGTAAAAATAAAAATACTTTACATATTGCATTTAACATTTTTTATCACATTTAAAACTGAGTAAAGTTATACTGATATTTCAATAAATAATTACGTTTTTGAAAATGTGTTGAAATGTGAATAGGATGATACAAAACATATAAGTATAAAGATGAAATAGTCCATTATTTCAGGATTATATTTTATATTAAATATTCATATTTAATATATAACAATATCATGTTCATTTTAAATTAAATATATTTATATTAAATTACGCTCTATTATATTTACCTGTTGTGTATAAATGTAATAAATATTTAATAATTTAATAAATGTAATAAATAAGAACCCATTTGAAGACAATATTAATTTGAACTAGTCTATTTTCTGTGTAAATGTATAATGATCATAATTAACATATCCAAAGCTAAGCACACAGCAAAAAAGCGTCCTGATATCACATTTCTCCAAAACGCATAGACCTGTGAAGCTTGCAATGACAAAATCAATAACTCCTACAATGAAATCCTGGAACGTGCCGACAACCTCGACGCTGACGAGCTCTGGTCATCAATGAAACAAGTCTTTCTCGCCACTGCTCGAGAGAAGTTAATTTCTACTTCCAGCAAAGCTAAAACAAGCTGGATAACCCCTGAAACCATAAAACTATGTGATAAACAAAGATAACAGAAAGGCATTAAAAACCGCACTATTTAAACTTGTCAAAATACATTGAGCTGAATGCAGAGGTACAACGGGCCTGCCGACGTGACAAGCAAAAATGAATCCATTTATACTGCCAAAAGTTCAACTACGCAGTGGAATCTAATTGCTCTAAAACTGCTTTTGACGTCTTGAAAGAAATAAACAAGATCATAGACAAAGATGGAAATTTACTAATGATCAACAGCGAAGTTTTAGCCCGCTGGAAAGAATACTGTGAAGAACTCTACCATTAATCAAACCTTACGCCTCACCCAACCCCATTCTTCGAGCAAGAACCTGAACCACTATTTGACAAAGTTCGAGCTGCTCACAAAAGACCTAAAAATGGCAAAAGAGAAGACCCCGATGACGTTCTCGCAGAACTGTTATAGCTAGGAGGCGAAACGGGAATCACTCTACTCCACAAAATAATCATCAGCATTTGGAACACAGACCAGTGGCCAAAAGACTCGACCAGATCCGACTTTGTTGTTATCTCAAAAAAAGACGACATTTTTAAGTGCGAAAATAACCGGCACTTGTGCAATGGTTTCGCACACCGGCAAAAGTATCCTCTCCATTATCAAGCGCAGATGGAAACAAAGAACTGAACAAGAAATTAACGCAACTCAAAGAGGCTTTAGACGTGGGACAGGAACCCGCAAACAAGTGTGCAACGCCACTCTCATCAAAGAGAAAACTCGCGACCGCTCTGTTGAACTATTTTAATTATATATTGATTACAACACAGCTTTCGATATTGTGAACCACGATCAACTTTGGAACATCCTTGAAAAATGGGTTTCCCACCTCACAACATCCACATCATCAGTCAACCGTACGACGAACAAGAATGCAGAGATAGATTAAAGCCACTGGTTTTCCCCTGGCAGAGGTGTATGGCAAGGTGCATAAACTCACCTGATATCTTCAACCACTACACCAAACATGTCAAGCGAATTGCTAAAGAAAGGTTCAATGGAGGCTTCAACATCAGTAGCCAAAGATTCGCTGATCTCAGATATTCTGATGATACTGCATTGCTTGCAACTAGTGCTCACGACATACAAAAATGGATCTATCACGTGAACGATGCTTGCAAAGAATATTGTTTACGACTCAACATTATAAAAATCAAACCCTTTGGAGAAAGAAAATCCAAATCGCTTCCCTCCGCTTCACAAATGGACCCAACGATCGCTCCGATTAAGGTACTTCATTATCATACCATTATAATGAAATTTCTTAATAAATGTGTACAATATACAAGTATGTATAACATATTTATTACATCTATACACAACAGGTAAATATAATAGAGCGTAATTTTATATAAATACATTTAATTTAAAATGAACATTATGTTGTATATTAAATATATGAATATTTAATATAAAATATAAAATATTTAAATATATTAAATACTCGGGATAAATAAGTTAATACAAACTAAATTTAAAAATGATAGAAAACGAATATATCACTTTGATGCCATAAAAAAGTTTTAAAAATTTAATGGATTTTTAGCCTTTATTTATTCTTTACTTTTCTGGCATAACCAATTATTTCGTTATACTTTGTATTCTTCTTATTTGTAATATCTGGAAACTATACTAAAAAATACTTCATTTTTAATGTTTATTGTTTTGTAATCACATATTATTTGGTTTTTCACTTATACTACATGATGCATGACTATGTAGTAAACACGTTGTTAACAGTATATTTCGGTTACATTTTAACATATTATACTAGAGCATTTGAATAAAGTGCCTTTTGAAAGGATATATAATATTATTTATTTAAAATTAACCTTGACAATGAGTTTAAATAATTAAATCAAATAGTTTAGAGTCTGACTACAATAAATTATTGTTTAGTCATAAAATAGTGAGAATCATAGCAGAGAGGTCGTTTTAGATGTAAGTTAATATATGTATATTTGTTATATTAAATATATGTATCTTAATACAATTCATTGTTATTTATTATAAAGATTTGGGATCGTAATAATCATTTCCTAGAAGCCAAATTAAAGAGGGCTAACGCCAGTAGTATTTATAGTCATTAAAATACGACATTTATAATCAATAAATTAATATGAATTACTTTAAAGCATGATTCCGGTTGAAGGGATTTATTTTCAACATTTAAATTAAATTTTAAATACTGCTGTTTATTGAAACACAATAATAAAATTGTGTTACCTTATTTTCAATAAAAATAAAATCATACTACTGATTAGTGATATATAACAAAATCATGCGACTTTTGATGCATAGTGTTTATTAATATCAGTAATATAATATATATAAAATGTATTATTATGTATATATGTTTGTATGTTCTATGTATGTATTATTATTATGTATGTATAAAATTTATTATTATCAGTAAGTATAAGAGATATAAAAAAGTAAGCACAATATAGCGCGTCGTGTCGTAAAGACTCTCTGAGTGAGACCCCAAGAGAAGGGTTAATCCTTCGTTAAAGCAAACAATGTTTCTGTACACTAAAATACAAGTTTGCGTTCGCACAACAACTGGATCAAGCAATTTATTCCCTACAACTTTTCGTGTGTTGCAAGTAAATATGTTTTTCTATGTACTATGTATTTTCGCACATCTTTAACAGAAAAAGATGCCTTTACTGTCGGAAGACGCCTATTTTCCCGCAATTCAGCCCTTGCTTTAGCCGACGAGGCCTCCCTAATGAGTGATAACTCTGTTACCGTCCAGAGACTACTAGATCGATTTAAAACTGCATCTGCGACTGTTGGACCACGTTTGAACGCGAATAAGACCGACGTAATGCACATTGGCAATGAATTGCGACACAATATTTCCATCATCTAAGGAAATTCACTTTCGACCTGTGAAGATTTCTGTTATTTGGGGTGTCAAGTATCTGACAGTCGTATAACCTTCCAGAAAAGACGGAAGCTTGCGTGGGTTGCAGCCAGGAGACTATCAGTGGTGTGAAGCAGTCCTACTAGCGATCGGGCAAAAGCGCAACTTTTCCAAGCTTGTGTAGCATCAGTGATGTTGTACAGCGCCAAACTCTGACGCTCACACAAACGTTATCCAATGAACTCGACGCCCCCCACCGCGCTTTATTTCAATGTTGTCTGGGATTCATGTTTCCCAACGAATTAGTAATGAAGATCTAAGGCGCCGATAAGGCGCCAGCACTCTCGCTCCAAAAAGAAACGTCTGCGACTTTATGGCGACACCCTCCGACGACCAAATCTGCCGTTGGCCAAGTCGCTGATGCATAAATCTACAGAACTTCTGAGACACACAGGACATCTACGAACATATATGGACCAACTTGAGGCGGACCTGGGTTTCATCGGGGTTGCACCTGACAATTTAATCGCTACAGCAACAAATCGCGAGTTGTGGAAAATACGAATTAGCAAATTGTGAAAATAGCAACGTATTACATATACCATGCAATATATCTTATACAGTGTATTATGTGTAGTGCAATTTAAATGTACACGTCACCATATATATAAGAGAAGGGTAACCTTATGAACGGCTCCCAATAGAAGGGTAACCTTATGTACGGCCCCCAATAGAAGATCCATATATAAGAGAACCTTGATAACGGTTAAAAATCATTGAAAAGGTTCAAATATAACAGAATTGATTGGAACCATCAGGCGAAATCAGCTCATTAGATAGAATGAATAGAAATAAATCAGAAATAATAAAATATAAAACAAAAGAAAGGGTAACTATATAACAAAGTAAACTGACAAAAAAGATACATAAAAGGCAAAGGAGAGCAATTAATAAAACTGGAAATAACAAGAGTATAACTTCCTAGAAAAAACTCAAGAAAACCAGCCAAAAGGAGACTAATACCAAAAGTGAAAGAAAATGAAGGAATTCCACCAAGAATTACGATGTGAGAAGCCATCATTGAAGTGAACCATCATTAATAGTGTTCTGTGGCCGAAGACCACAAAAGACAAGATCATTATGACCAGACGCTAACATCAGGAGAAAGACACGGATGGATGAAATTGTACCATTGATTAAAAGTACAGATACTCTCATTAAACTAGATGTAGTAGCACTATACCCTTCCATCCAAATTAGAAGCCGCAATACGATCAGTTATTAACTTACTTTAAGATAACATGAACCACATTTCTAAAGATGGAATTACTCTATAGACGAAATTAAAGAAGGATTAAATATTATTCTTGAAAACAACATAATTCGCTTTAGAATTAACTTATTGTATATTATAAAATTAAAGGTGTTGCTATGGGTAATCGACTAGCTCCCTTAGTTGCTATCATATTTATGCATGATCCTGAAAGTAAAGCTATATCAACCGCAAAAAAGGTTGCAATACTTTATAAATGGTACATAAATGACTGTTTTGGAATTTGGCAGCACTCTTTAGCAGATTTACAAGAATTTCTGAATCACATGAATTCCATAGATACGAATATTTAATTCACCATTACACTTTTTGATAATAATAAATGTGTCTATTTTTTTAGATTTTGATTTTGATTTAGATTTAGATTCATAGAAAGAGACCTGTTTTCCTTTCCGCTAAATCACATCACCATGACGAAATAAAAAAGAATGCTATAACTAATGAATTCAGATGTCTAAATAATATATGTAATACCGAAAATAACTACCAAAAAAGCAAGTAATCAACTTAAAGATATACTTTTACTTAATGATTACAAAATTGATCAATTAGAAAAACTAGAATTGATATTCAAGAACATTTATCAATACACTATTTATCTGTTTAAAAACAACAAAACAACTGAAACCGTATCTTTAACACTAAATTATTTTCTTAAGCAACATAATCTATCCACAATCTTTAGTAAAGGTGATGGACACTGTTTATTATAATCCATCTCATCTAATACTGGTTTACCTGTTAATTAATTTAAAAACCTAATTACAAATGAGATTAATATTAACATAAACAAATATCAAGCCAACATGGAAGAAAATACAAACATGAAACAACAGATGAACCAATATTTACAATTTAAAAACTATAAT
>JAUZND010007450.1:0-10340 GCA_034780555.1 Coelogynopora nodosa | reverse complement strand
ACTAGGAACCAGAGGTTCGAAAATTTGTGAAATTATACTTTTTAACCTACAGCGAGTGCTTCTCATTTTCTTTATTAGTAAGATATTTCTGAAACATGTAATAGTAATCTATATCTATTTCGAATGAATTCACTGATATACACAAGTAAAACTAAACACCTTAGACACTAAATTATATTTAGAAACATTATGAGTAATAGACGTCACTGATGACAAATTTAAAATTCTACGACGTAATTGAAGATGATCCACAGTCTATGACGTCATTGATTACAAATTTCAAATTCTACGACGTAATTAAAGATGATCCACAGTCTATAGTCTATGACGTCATTGATTACAAATTTTAAATTCTACGACGTAATTGAAGATGATCCACAGTCTATAGTCTATGACGTCATTAATTACAAATTTCAAATTCTATGACGTAATTGAAGATGATCCACAGTCTATGACGTCATTGATGACAAATTTGAAATTCTACGACGTAATTGAAGATGATCCACAGTCTATAGTCTATGACGTCATTGATGACAAATTTCAAATTCTACGACGTAATTGAAGATGATCCACAGTCTATGATGTCATTAAGTACAAACCACAAAGAAATTTTCGTTAATGATTTGTTAAATTTTAGAAAAACATACAAATAATTATCTTTTCTGTTAAGTTTGTATATCATAACGTTCAAATGTTAGAATGCTAATTGTAATAGTGTTTGGCTTAATCAGTAGTGAATGTGGGCTTTATTGAAGGTAGCAATGTGTTTTCACATATGTTTAGTGCCTTTATAATTTGATGCATCTCTTTAATTGTACCATATACGTACCTTGCAACTATTACATTTTTAAATTCATAAAATACTCGAGTAAGGTGGATACTATATAATTCATACAGATAAAATATAAATCTGATCAAAGAAAATCGTTATCGAGTTAATAATAATACTTTAGCAGCTCATGGGTTTTTTTGTATGCCACTTATGTCCAGAGCTAAACTCTTCAGGAATCCACACATTGAAGGTCCGGGAACAATATTTGGTTGGTAACACATTTCCCACTGACGGCAAAATAGCTGAAATGGCCACGCCCTTTTGAAGCGAAGTACCGCCATCCGCCAGGACTGTATCTACAGAACCATTAGACCTAGGAGGTTGCCTGACCACCGATAATGTGCGCAATGGCCACATTATAGGGGGTCATTAATACATTTTCATATACAAATGTCAATAATTTTTAAAATAAAAAAGTTAGATATGATAAAAAATAGTTTTGTTTGTTTGTTTAAATACATGATTAATTGGGGTAAATAGTCCTGATATTCGTTTTATAGAAGTAAACATTACGAATTATATGTAACATGTAACGATCTAAAACAATTTTCTAAACTTTAATATAAAAAATATTAAATAAATAATCGCATAATTATGTTTGTTTAAAAATTGTTTAATCCGTGTTTTTATAATTATTTTTGTCAAAAAAAGCAACTTAACTACTTTTTACTGAAATATATATTTCGATTGATAACATTTATACATTTTTAAATGTTCTGTAAATTAACTTTAATACTATACTTATTTATGTCTAATACTTTGCATATAGTGGTTTCATTCTGTCATATTTGTGTTCATGATTATACTATTTGTGCTAATCAAATATAAGTAATCTAACCAAATAACTGTTTTCTGTGTGAAAGCATCATTTAAATGTGTATTGCTTATTTCTAGAAATTCGTCATAACACATAGTTACTGTACAATGAGTATATATTTTAATTAAAAAAAAATCATCATTCATCTGGGATTGCGAAACACCAACAGAGTGAACGAGTGTCAACAGAACGAGTAGATCATATGTCATGGCCTCTTATTATGCTTCAAGTCGTGTCTGCCTGTTCTAAGAAGTGCTTGCTTAATAATTTTCTGTCGAAAATGTACATTAAAAACAACTTTGAAGTTTTCTCCGTGATTGCAGTCGAGTCAGAGAGAGATAGATACTTGTTGCTATAATTCTGGGGTTGTCCTTCTAACCGAACAAGTGTGTCTTTTGTGTTGTATGTTATCTTATACGTGACATTAAGGCAATTGAACTCACGAAAGAATATTGCATTGTGTCATGAATGAGACAGAGCCATTCCGCAGAAAAAGAAAAATAGGATTAAAAATGCAATTCAAAAAGTTGAGGTAGGTATATATTATCTTGAATAAAACCAAATTTGAAATCAATATTTGGACTTAAGAAATATAGTAATAACAATTTTTTCATTTGGTAGAATAACCGTTTTGAGGTCGGCAGAGTAAAAGAAAAGTTTCTTCTAATGTTAAATGTGACACACTGGAAACGAATTTTAATTCAAACAGAACTTTGTGCAGTTTAATTTTGGTAGCTTTATGTAATCAAATTATATATTCCCACAAAGCAATAATTAATTAGAACGAATTTGTGAGCCAATCAAATGAATCGTGTTCCATAAAATAACTTATTATTGATCAATCATAATGGATATGCTTTGCCTGTAGTAGGAATCGTGATCCGTAAATGGAAAAGTGGACAGATTTAATATTTCACTGCAGTTTCTGTACCAATCTATTGATTCGCGATTCGGATGGTCAATTAGAACAGATTTTCTGCTTGCGACATAGACCGAGAGACTAGCTTACATCACCAACCAGCGCTACATGATTAATCGTCAACACCTTATGCTATTTGAGAATAACTATGTATATACCTGAGTAGTATGTGAAAGTAGTATTATTAGTAATAAAGGTTGGGAGTAGTTCATTGTGAATTTACCTTGGACTGGCTCCAGTCAAATATATCCCCTCCATTGTTCTGATACTGAGGTACACTGATCTGGGTATTGTAGGCGGTGACGTTTGACGTTTTCTTGATCATGTTGACCGGATAGGCGGGATGGTACATGTGTGGATCATGATTGGTCAACGGCTGTTGACCATTGCTATGGGGATGGTTGTTGTACTGCGACTGTGGTGTTATGCTAGAACGGGGGAAGGTTACAATTGAACTGTTCAAAAATGGTGTTATCTACATGATTTATTATTTTCGTTAAAACAATGCAAATAATAATCAGATAACTTTACACTAAATTAATAAATGTACATAGCTTATTGTGTATAATTTGCATTAATGAAGTATATAAATACTTGTATTATGTATATATAAATAACTTATAACACAAATTAATGTAATTTAATCAAATGTTGATAAACATTATTTATTTAGAACATTTATTAAATTATTAAATAAATAACTGATTTTATTTGCCAGGATTATTGTTACAAATCAATAAAAAGTTGTTTTTAATAACACTTTTTAGTCATATAAATGGTTATTTAACAAATATAAAATGAACAAATAAATATATCAATGAAAATAGAATAAAATATGTTTCCGGAAAAATGCTAAAAGACTTCAAATATCCAGTATAATATATACTTTATAATGCATAATTTACACCATTTTTGTAGACCTTTTAAATGTCACATGATAAGTATCCAATCAAATTTTTAAATTGATCTTTTGAGTGGTTTATTATAATCGATTATTTTTCTAATAACTATTTAAAGGTCTAGGTGTACTTAGTGGTTTATCGATTGGCAATGCTATTGGAATATGCCATAGCATATATGCATATATTTAAATGATTGCATGGTATATTGATCTAGTCGATTTATTTAGTATATATTTACATATTTTCATGTATTTTTAATGATTTGTATGAAGATCTGTAACCGGCTTATCAATATGTACCTAAGTATATCCGTATGTCAGTACCTGCCTAACCAATACCACATTCGACATTGCGCTATACATACCTACTGTTAACAATAACTCTGGTGGGGTGACTCCACGAATTACTGCCCAGGGTGCTGGTGCTATAGCGACGTATTGTGGGGAGCGTGCCAGCGCCTCCTCCACCAATGAGAGTGGAGGAAGTGTTGTTCAGGTGGCCCCCTGTCGTTGAGTGCTGTTGCTGGTGAGGCGGTCGTGAGGAGACGGAGGAGTTTCGCGTGTGTGTGGTCCATCCCTGATGAAGATGACAATGTGCAACAGAATTTATATAATTAAGATAAATTAAATAGCAGATTTTACACTACTAGTATGCACTACTTGAAGCAAAGTGCAAATTTGAACGACGCCGTTTCTACTTTATTAGCTCGAAAACAGTTAGTATGACACTAGTTATGTTCACTTATAGATTAGGAAGGGTGTGGGTCGCTGACGAAACCAAATAAGGTCGAAACGGTAAAATCCAGTTTTCGCCATGTTTCTAGTAGTGCATACTAGTAGTGCGTTGAAAATATTTGCTGTTAAATTTGTTCATTATATTTAGTTTATCTGAGCCAAATGCGGTATTGGTTTTATCTTATTTTTACCATATAATAGCACAATTGCTGATTAATACTTTATTAAGAGAAACTTATATTTATGTAATAAGCAAAACGATTAATTAATTAGTCACATTGGTACCATCGTTAACTGCGCTAATACAAAACAAATAGATGCAATTACAACTGTGCTGCTGCTCCATTGGCTGGTGGCCAGCGTTAATAAAAAATAAATCGATGCACTCACCGACGTGCTACTGCTCCATTGGCTGGTGGCCAGCGTTAATAACAAATAAATCGATGCACTCACCGACGTGCTGCTGCTTCATTGGCTGGTGGCCAGCGTTAATAACAAAAATCGATGCACTCACCGACGTGCTACTGCTCCATTGACTGGGTATATTGTTGCTATGACCCCCAGCACCACGTGGCAGACTGCCGCCAGCCGCCAGAGAGGTCTGCCGCGCCTGGAACATCTTGTCGGGAGAAGGGGACCAGCCGAAGTTCTGGGGTCCGGTCGATATGGCGGAGTGGGAGAGAGTGCGACTCGTTCCCAGAGGGCGGTTGAAGTAGTCCTCTGAAGTGCCGGTTTGTTGCAGTGGTGGATATATTAAGATTATTATTATATTAAGAAGAAAAACTGTGAATAATTATCTTGCTTAGTACGTCTTGAGAACAGTTTCAAGTTAGACCCATTTCAAATTCTTTTGGTTGGGTAATCGAATTTAACACCAACAATGGCAGATATTTCAGGCAATTAAAAAGATTAATGTATTTAATACATTTTCTTGAGCGAAAACAAATATTATTTTAAACTAAAGCAAAAATATAATTTTTTAATTACTTACAAATTTATATGAAAAACATACAAAACAAAATAATACACACAATCCTTATTATTTTTACCAAAGAAAATTCAATATTTAAATTTACCTCGGTGTGACTAAAAAATGGTAATAACCTTTTTACTATAATCCTAAATTCCAAAACAGTTAATTGTTTTTATTAAAGTTTATGATTAAAGTCAATGTTTATAATTTAAATATTGATAAAAAAATTGTACATTTGGTCAGGCCATTTGTACGTTGATTCATAATATCCTTGTTAAATTGGTACCTATACGTTACTGATACATTGACATCGAGGTAACATTATTAATACTTACGTGATTGAACATTGTGGTCGATTCCAGTCAATTTTGATAAAGAATCTTGAACCTACAGTAAAGAAGAAAAGAGCATTGATTGAAATGACTATGACTCATTCTATGTCTCATTCTATGTCTCATTCTATGATTCATTCTATGTCTCATTATATGTCTCATTCTAAGTCTCATTCTATGACTCATTCTAAGTCTCATTCTATGTCTCATTCTATGACTCATTCTATGTTTCATTCTATGTCTCATTCTATGTATCATTCTATGTCTAATTCTATGACTCATTCTAAGTCTCATTTTATGTCTCATTCTAAGTCTTATTCTATGTCTAATTCTATGACTCATTCTAAGTCTCATTCTATGTCTCATTCTATGACTCATTCTATGTCTCATTCTATGTCTCATTCTAAGTCTCATTATATGTCTCATGCTATGACTCATTCAATGTCTCATTCTAAGTCGCATTCTAAGTCTCATTCTATGTCTCATTCTAAGTCTCATTCTATGTCTCATTCTATGTCTCATTCTGTGACTCATTCTATGTCTCATTCTATGAATCATTCTATGTATCATTCTAAGTCTCATTCTATGTCTCATTCTAATTGATTTCATTAATTCAGTTATTATAGAACCATACATTTTCAATATATAAAATAATTTATTTTTAAACTATATTTTACATACTTGTTTATTTCAAATTCAAAGTATATTTTTAGAGACAATTCACAGATAAAATTAAAATCACCACAGATTGTTGAGCTAAGAATAGATATACCTGTACACCAAAGTAGTATGTAGGGCTGTATATGATATGTACAGTACGTGCACAGTATATTTTAGATGTCAGCAATCACGTCCATTTGAGTGAAGCTAAATTTTATTTCCGTTACATTTAACATAATCCCACATTTAGTAGCATAACGCTGCGTCTAAAGTTAGTCTAATTTTTTAGCCAAATTGACTTCAATTAACTTTTAAAATAAGTTGAAAATATACCCATTTTTTCAGTAATACCTTACCTTGGC
Source organism: Coelogynopora nodosa (assembly GCA_034780555.1). Classification (NCBI taxonomy): domain Eukaryota; kingdom Metazoa; phylum Platyhelminthes; order Proseriata; family Coelogynoporidae; genus Coelogynopora; species Coelogynopora nodosa. The sequence continues at coordinate 3,809 of JAUZND010007450.1, read as the reverse complement.
GAATTATATTAGAAATTGTAATTTTATCAATCTTCAATTGTGAAAAATTGCTCGTCCAATTTTACAAAGGGCTGTTCTTCGATCAGCATATGAGAGTTTTGTTAATTGAGCTATAAACATGCATATATATATATATCCATTTATTAATCGAATTAATTTTACCAAATCAGTTATGAACTGTGAAAATCAGCCATAATTATACTAAATATTAATTCTCATTGACAATTTGGTTTAAACGTAAAGAAAAGTTTTTTATGGCAGAATTAATCACACTCACTGCTATATGAAATTGTAATAAATAGGTATGCAATGTAATCAATTAAAAATTATATGAAAAACTTACTAAAGTTATTTATAAAAAGTAAAAATATTTTAAAATGAAACAAATATTTCTAGTTCATAAAATAGACGGTTAGAATTATTTCGGGTAACTTGTCATAGTTCTATATTAATTCCCACTACAAAGCTAAACGCGGAATATCGATTCTATTTATATTCGAGAATTAATATTGTTTAACGATTTATACATTTTTTAGGATTAGATTTAGAAATAGTTATTTATATATTTATCCTTTTATTTTATTGTATATTTATTACTACATCTCAACTTTATGAAAGTATCTGCTACCCCGCTTAAATAGCACTGGATATAATAAAAACGGCCATAAATTCCACCAAAACCTCAAAGGATATATTATGCATCAAGCTCCAGTCATATTTTCTGTAAATTCACACTCTTAAAGTACCCCTTAACTTTAGCATAAATGTCAGCCAAAATATACAACAGACTTTAACTGTAACCAATAACACACATCTTTATGTGAAGATAATACATTAATACAGATGTGTTTCTCCAAAAAAAAGATAACAGTCTAATCTAAAACTTAATAACATTAAAATGTAACGAACTAAATAAACTAACCAACCCATCTAAATGCCAAATGTAATCTAGTAATTATCTCCAATAACTACGTCTAGTAACGCTACAGTTTCTTCTAAATGCAAGATACTATGTTATATGGCTCTCAAATAAGACTCTTAAATAATGCGTATTCAGTAATTTTGTCCACTTGATTGAAAATGCCAAACAATTAAATTTATGTTATTTCTGCGAACACGTTTATGTTACCCTTTTATTGAATTTTAGGAGTCTATATTCAATTCAGTTAAGACATTTTACGCTATACTAGTACATAAATGAGGTGGTTAAATTAATTTCAACAGGAGATATGTTGGTAAAATGGTAGACCTATATGGAAGACAAGCAAGCGGTTCTTAAATTAAATATGTGCGCATTCGCAGTTATAGAAACTAAATTGTTAATGAAGTTGTTGGGTTTTTAATTCAGTTTCATTTACTTATTAAGATGTAAAATAATCCAAATAATTGTTATGAAATAAAAGAAAACAATAATAACATATATACACTAAAGATAGTTGCCTGTCTATTCTATTCTATTCTATTCCATTCTTAGTTGTTTTCTTAATTCCATTGTATATTCTTAGTTATTCTCTTAATTCAATTTTTACTCTATTTTTAGTTTTATTCTATTCTATTGTGATCTTTTCAAACTTAATTTCCTGTTACCGCTATACTTAGGATTGTGTCGTATTAACTTTGAATCAATAAACCTTTATTCTGTATTTAATCTTTTATAATAACTATGAAGCATATACCAGCCATATTCATGACTAATCCACCATTTATTATATCATTAACCATTACAATTCAACGTTAATAATTTGCGATGTTTCTTCATAAAATTAGGAACAGTAATTGGGTTGCATATATTCCATTCTGATCTGATTTGGAATTTTAATATAACCGGTTATCATCGTTAGATGTCCACTGGTGCCAATTTGGTGCCAATATTGGTGTCATGCATTTATGCAGCTTCATTTGATATACATATTTGTAGAATTAAATGATACGCAACGATACAGTTTAAACTATCATAAAATCCGGAAACTAGTGTTTTTCTATAAATAAACGTAACCAAATATATATTAATAAATAGATTAAAATGTAAATTTTGAATATATATCAAGTTATATGTGTTACAATTCTTTTTCGTACATTTTTGTATCTTATAAATAATAATTAATGATGTCAATAAATATAGAACAAAAATAATATTCAACCGTATCATGTTCCTGCGTATCAAAGTATCTTTAAATGTCACCAAAGGACATAAACTATTCCTATTAGAAACGATAATATTTTAAGAGAAGAAAATTGTCTAGGAAAACATAGCACTCTGTTAACGTGCGCGCATACGACATGGGCCTATTGACTGCACTGAATTATGCTACATGAAAGCGACCTTTGTGACAGTCTGGAAATCTTAACCAAAGGAATGTCGGCAATACAAAAAATTAGACAAGAAAATGATCATATATGACTATACTATATATTAATTATAAGTGATATCAAGTGACGGTTAAGACAACCTGTATGTCCATCTAAATTTAAATGAATTATAAATATGTTAGACGAAAATATCTTAGAATCAATTTTCATTGATTAAAATCTTTTTCACATAAGTGAGTGTGCCTATGTCTAGACAATAACCGAGATACACAGTAATACTACAAATAATCAAACACACAAAATATTGTCTCACCCTTCTCAGCACATCCTGTTCAGTATAGGGGTTGGGACCGCCTCGGGGAGTGGTCGATTGGGAGAAGGCGTTCCTGAAGTAGCCGTCAGTGGCGGGTCGCGCTGGTGGCGCCGGTGGCTGGTAGTATTGGACCCCAAACTGGCCATAGATGGGCGGACCACGGGAGCTATTGGTGTTGTAGGCGGGGGCTGAACTGGGCGGAGGCGGTCTTGAGTGGTGATGGTGATGGTGACGTGAGGAGGAGGTGCTGCCTGCCCCTACAGTGGAGGACTTGTGCGGGAATATGGGAGGAACGTCATACCTGTCGGGGGAGAGCGGAGTAATTGATGGATTTTACTTGCTGCCAGATTAAAAAATGTTTACTTTAAATTATTTAAAATATTAAATAATAAAAAAGAAATCGAATTGTGATAAAACCTTGCATGTTATATTCTAGCGCTACAGATCTGCATTGAAAGCTAATATACCTATATTTTTTATAAAAACATAAACATTATTCCTGAAAAAGTAGGAAATCAATATACTACTACTTCTCACTACTCACCAGAGGGATGTCGTGATGTGGGACTGTTTCACACTGTTAAAAGTTATATGTTCTAACACTCTACCTAGTTTTTTTTACTTTAATATATGAACAGAATAACCAAAAGTTAACAGTTCAAATGATAAATAAACAGAATTTAGTTCTAAATCAAAACAAAAATAAATCTCTATAATGTGTACAATTTGCACAGTTTTTTTTTATTTCCTCCACTAAAATACCTTCTAATCTGAAAGCGAATCTGTAGGCCCGCTACCCGCACCAAATCTTGGGCTTCCTTGTGCTGCATGTTGACCGCGTTATGGTCCTCAATTCGATCGATCACGTCACCTCGTTGTAAAATACCTTCCGCAGGACTCCCCGAGAAGACCTGGAGGTGGGGTTCGATTTGACAAGTATTAGACTGTCTTCTCGGTGTCAGAAAAGGCCTTTGTTCATGTTGATAAACGTTTTAAAACATATGTTTTTGTATAATGATGAATATTTTAAAATATTAAGTATATATATACATTTTTTATAAATTGCTATTTTTAATCTGGGTCCTTTACTTTTCACAGCATATACCAAGCTCTTTCCAAGATAATCGCTTCGTTTAATGTGAACTACCATCTATATGCAGATGACACCCAAATCTGGCTTAAAATG
>JAUZND010007449.1:0-10340 GCA_034780555.1 Coelogynopora nodosa | reverse complement strand
CATGAATGGTAACTTTAAATATTAAACATTTAACAATTCTACAGGTCTTTAATTGTCTGGGTCACCAGTGCCCTGTCACCGTCAAAGGGTTAATGTGATACTAGTTATGTGATACTTCTTATTTTTATCAATATAACTTTATTAATAGATTTAAAAAACAACTCACAATGGTTTATTATAATAGCTAATAATAATATTGCTAATAGCTCAGCAATTATTACTATTATTGATAAAAATATGGATTTAAATTCAATATTGTTTCAGTTTAAGTAAACAATAGTTATGTCTATAACAATAATTGTAGGTTTACTATATTAATATATAATAAAGTGATATGTTAAGTAAATTTTTGCTCTTATGTAATATAAGTATTGAGGATATATGTAAAATATTTAAAACAATCAAGTTATATAACCTTTTTGTAAAACAAACCAATTAATTTTTAAAATAAATAATTACAAACATAACTGCTTTGTTGCAGACATAACTAACTATTAAATTATAAATATTTTATAATTAAATGTACTAGGAAACACATAGCCTAGAATTTATTTTCACAACTAGGCAGACATATAACATCTTCATTAATATACCTGGTTTTTCTTAAAAAGCCTATGTTATAGACAATATAGACAAAATATATATTTTTTAATAAAATATATATACAGAATATTAAATTTACTCATTTTCAGTGACAAATTCAAATTTATTCAACTTCAAATTAAATTTTAACTCCTAAAAGAATTATTTTTAGAATTTCTACAAATATGTATAAATATGCATTTTGTCATATATTTTTATTTAATAGGTATAGACAAAGTCTTTGTATATACCTATTAAATGAAAAAAAAAGTCAAAACATTTTATTTATCAAAGACAATAATAAAATGATCTGCTTTAATAATGTAATCCTATAAATGTAATTTCAATGTAAATGGTGATCACAACATGTACATCAATCTTTCATTATGGTTTATATAATATTATAGGTTAACATTTGTTACTGATTTTTTCAATAAATTAAACTATACAATCAACATTGTATATAATTAAAATATTATGGAATTGGCATAAGTTTTTACTTATAAGTTATAACTTATATAAACCTGCTTTTATTATTTTGCAAATATATTTTGTAGGGGTATAGGCAGCATTTTCTGTGGTTTGGTTTAGGTATTTTGTTAACATTTTTGTATTAATGTAATATACATTATACTATCTTAATAGTACACATAATTCGAATTCTATATAATGCATTTTGTTTCTAAAATAACTGAGAAATATAGCTTGAATCTATAAAATTTAAATCTAATAAATATATAACTACTCGGACCATTTAATCTAGTGGAGAATTTTTTCAAAAACTATAGAACCAACCCTGGCTATGTCTCTGACTCTGTATTAATAGAAATGATAGTATCCCATTAGTTAAATGTTTACATTATGCTACATTACCTTTAATCAAAAGATGGTAAGTCCCATAGAAAATGTACCAGTGTAAACATCCAATTAAGGTAATTAGCGCAGTAAAAGAAGGGAAACTTTTAATTCATAACATTAGTTGTGTAAATATAAAATCTAACCTTATAAAAAGTTAATATATTACAAGTTTAAATTTTGAGATGTAATCTTATGTAAGAGGACTTATAAAAAAATAAGTATTTTTTCTAAAATGTTGTCATCAATTTTATTTATAATAAACATTGTGGCTTATCTTTGATTTTAGCTCGTCTTATTCACAAATATTAAAGGCATTGCATGGTATGTCAAGAAAAGAAAAAGTAATGTGATAATATGATTTCAGCATAAACACTACAATGGTTACACATAATATTTTAAAATAATATACTTTTTTTTCTTAATTCCATAAAAAAATTCGACCCCACGTTGCAAACAATGCATATGATATAATTTTGTCGTTTGTGGTTCATTTTTATGTTACTTGTTTATTGCTTGTTGGGTTACTTTTGTGTTTCTATTTAATATTTTTAATAATATTCGATTATAAATTTGATGCAAATTTTTTTTTATAACCAATATTTTTTATAAAGGTTCATATTGATAATGCACATTGCAAACATTTCTAGATAGGCTACACATAAAAGTCTTTAAAAATTGAACTAAAACAATTTTTTTTAGTTAGGAATAGCGATTCAATAATATAAATGTTTCGTGTATAGTCCTTGACTCCGCACCTAACACTCACATTCTGATTTTTCCTTAGTAATTAGGTGAATTTTATTTTTTTCTGAAAGAAAAAAAAAATTGTACATGGAACAAGCATTTAATATTTACTGCCAAGTAAGCACGTTTACCATTTTTGATTTGAGCACACCCTGAAACATATTTGAAATGAAATTTAAAGTTATTAACAACTCCATTAGATTCCCATTAAGCAATATATCCAATTTTGTTATGAAACAATTTAGAAAATCACAGCATTAAATAAAAATGAACAAAAACACAAATTTGTGCCGACATTAATTTGTTCCCTGAAAACCATCTTAAAAATGACATTTCAAAATATTAACTACATCATTACATGCTGATGTTTACTATTCTATTTAGTTATAAAACAATCATGTAAATCAAAACATTCTATAAATATGTTCAAAAAACATGAATTTGGTGCCCGATGAGACGATGAGATAGCTGGAGACGAGAGAGCTCGAATACGACCGTTCATGATAAGAACTGGAAACATCTGGAGGTAGGGATAGCCGGTGATAAATGAAGTTAGAGACCCTTAAGTAAAGTAAACTATAAGGGCAAAAGTTAAAATGTGATGAATTGATTAAAGTGACTCAAAATGTTATGGTTTAATTTAATGTATATATCTAAATAGAAGAATAAATTTTAATTTACCGGAAAATGAATGTGAAGAACAATTTCGCATCGATTAATACATGGTTAATTTTATACTTAATCGTATCAACCATACCTTTCAACGCAATACAAAAATAAACTTTTGTCTTGATACGCGACACAACTTTTATTGTTTCTTAATTTTTTTGTAAAATAATGAAATTTATCATTTAACTGGGGATGCACGTATGGACTTTATATTTAGTAGGTGTCAAAATGGATAGTAGCAGTAATAGAGACAGTGATTTTGAAGAGATTCAAAATAAGGAAATAGTTTTCAAGCGAAGATTTTTTTTTAATTTACCGGAAAATAAACATGAAGAATGATTTCGCATCGTTGAATACATGGTTAATTTTATACTTGATCGTATCAACGATACCCTTCAACGCAATACTAAAATATACTTTCTTTTGATCTACGAAACAACTTTTATTGTTTTTAATTTTTTTTGTAAAATATTGAAATTTATCATTTAACTGGGAAATGGATTGTATCATGATTGTATTACATGGAAAGAGGTAACGGCCTTATTTTTCCATATAATTGCCATATTTGTGTAATATAGTGAGTATATAATTATGTATGTAAAATATAACATTATACTAAATGATGAGTAAAAGTCAGTATTATTTTGTAAACCAGTGTATTACAATGTAATTCATTGTTGTAAATAAATTATTCAGTATATATAGGCCTACTTACGTGATTGAAATATATTTATATGTATGTCTTTGGCAATATAAATAATTATTAACTAGATGTATACGGTAGTGCAGAAATGCTAAAGTTGTTTGTAATATTATAAAACCTATATTAGCTTATATTTATATATTTGCAATATAAATTGGTTTATAATAAATGTATTATCCAAAAATGAAATAAATAAAGTAAATGTATAACGTATAAATACTTTATTTGTTTGTAATATTACAAAACATATATTTATATAAAATAATATAATATACGCAGAATGTATAAGTAACTAATATTTATACAGGAAAAGTTAATTGTGTGCAATAAAGAAGAATTGTCAAAGGCAGCAACTGGGCGTTCTTGGACAGTGGGAGCATAAGTACCTTGGGAGTAGCTCTGGGCCCCAGCGTCTCCTATAAAAAGGTGCCGAACTTTTTGCTGTTGCAGGAAAGGAGGGCTGGGAACTGTTGAGGATGTGCGGGTGCATATACATGGTTGTCCGTATAGGTTCAATTCGCCGAAGAATTGGTCGGATGTATTGTACATTTGTTCGAAGTCCTTCAGTTTGAACTTGCAACCTATATCAGTTTTTTATATTAATAAAAGTGCTTCATTCATAAATCTTGCTCGTTTGCTGGGGATGCGAGAAAGACTATCGTGATGGTTCAACTTCGGTAAGTTAGAAGTGTGTTGTACCCCGTGGGTTATAGGAACAAGAATAAGTCTGTGAATATGGGTAGTTTTATTGGTATACGTTTATATGTTTATGTATATGTTACTGTTTTACAATAATATTGCTGGTTCATTTACAATAATTTCGATGGTACGCTTTGGTTCATTTACAATATGTTATATTCCTTTACATATAAACAAATGTTATCTTATTTTTGATATATTTCAGTTTATTTAGTTAATTGAATGGTAAAATAAGATTCACAGAGTTGTCATATTCATTTACCTATTCCAGTGATTTTATTCTTCAATCGGAGCTTTATAATTAAGATATAAGCTAAAACATGTTTTTGAACAGAAAAGAATCGGAAATATTTTAAATCATGAAGGTGAATTATTTAATAGCTATAAAAAACAATCTCCTGACAAATCAATTTTTTTGTTATGCAACAGAGAAAATCACGGATAAAATTGTCAGCTTTCAGAAAACGTTATTGTTTTGGATTTCTTTTTTATAGTGGAGCAGTTGCGAAAGTTACTTTCTGATAGTATTTTTAATGACTTTTTTGGTATTTTAATAGATGGATTTATATAACTTTTGACAATTTTATTGAGGAATGTAGAAGACATTTTTAATACTAGTTCTTCATTAAAAATTTTGTGAACAAACCGTTTTACAAGAAAATAATTTTATTCAATAAAAAATCAGTACTATGCAATAAAAAGGTACAATGCATTTTACAATCTTTCAGGTTTGTTCGGATCGAATTTTTTCAGCGCATTATAAGTTTTATGTAAATGGAAAATAAATGAAAAATTTGATTGTAAATGAAGGAACAAAATAATTTTTAATTATTATTTTTGTTGAACATCTGAAGAATTATTAGCTATTAAAGTTATAAATTAAATTACACTGAGATAATTCACAAATAAAAATCTAATGAGTGGTTTAAAGTAAGGAACAATATAGCTGGCCATATTACAAGGTATAATACGTTTATATATTACTTAATTGAAGAATAAAAATGCATATTACACGGAAAATGATGAAATTCAAAGTTAACGAGCCATGGTGTCCTATTCAATGGACAGATTTGTATTTTAAGTCATGTTTATTCAATCTGCAGATCATCAATCATCTTCCTTCTCAGCTTCGTTCGTTCGAATTTTTAATTTTGAAGAAACATAATTTTGAGAAAACAGCCACTCTTATTATTTTCGCTATGGCGTTTTCCTAACTATCTCCAATGTATTAAATGATATATTGTTGTCTATTGAAAATCGCATTGACTATAAAAACTGTTGTCTCGTGCATAAATGCCTTTACGGTTATGCTCCGGCATACCTTTCCGACCTGTTCAAACCGTCGGCAGCTTCAGCTGTCTTTGCAAGATTTTGTTCTAAAGGAGATGTTGTTCTTTACCAACCAATATCAAAAGTATTTTTCTTTGCTGCTCTTCTCACTTGAATAAACTTTCGGCAGCCTGCAGAAAAGAAATTGCGTTTAATAAATTGCGCCTCATACAAATCGAACCGACATTTTGAAAATATACTCTCGACCTGTAAAAATGTTGCCAATAAAATTGTTATCATACAAGAAGATTTAGCAACTATTAATTCTGAAGGGACGATAAAAGTTTTTCGAAAATGTGAAACTGATTTTCAAATAATTATTGATGCACATGTTTATTATTTGTAAATTTTATCTTTATTGACTTAGTTGATTAAGTGTTAATCAAAAACATATAATTGACATCAACGGAATGTCAAGTTCACTGAAGTTAGTTTTGCTTTCAAAGTACTGATCAATCTTTGTTAAAATAAAATATATAAATCAAAAAAAGAAGATGAATGTCGTGTATATTTACATTAAATATTAAAACTCATAATATGTAGAACTAACACATAACATAAAAAATATAGCATATATACGCGTAAATTTTTGCAACCAACTATTTTTCAAGTGAAAGTAATTGAATGAAACTATATAATAATCTAAATTAGGCTACTGAAAATCAAAAAAAGGGTACTTTTAATTGTCACACAAACATGAGTACAATAATATAAAAAAATAAATATCTAACATTAAATAATGAAAATCCTTTCATTTGTATACACACCAAGGAAAAAATAGTAAAATATTTGAATAAAAATCAATTATATTATGTAGAATATGTTTCACAAAAATGTGTTTCAAATATAAATTATGATATATACTGCTCCATTATCGAAAATAGAATAACTATATAGAGAAAGAATATTATCTATCAAAGGCGTAGTATACCATCTTTGTTACCTACATAGCGAGAAAAAGTAAGTTGTGGATAAAAGAATGATGACTGATTTATAAATCCGATTGGGGGATTTACGGTCTCGCTGTATAATATGGAATTTTCTTTTACGGTTTATTGGTTAGAAGAATAATTGTGGTCACATATTACATTGATGGGGTTTAAGAATTTCCGTTGATCACAGTATAATATAATTGGGACACATTTATAAATTGAGGAACTGAGAAACCAAAATAACAGATCTAATACTCAAATTTAAGGTCGCTTTATTGCTATTTTCAATAATGCAATATTGATTAAATCTGTAGTAATAAAATTTTACAGGTATATCATTAAGCTATTATTTTTTATAATTTACTTATATGACATATATAGGCTAATTATTTGTAGTACAAAATACTTTTTATCAATGTGTATTAATTTGGAATGAAAATAATTTAAACACACATTTAAGTAAATCAGTAAAACACTGAAGTTTAAGGGCAGAAAAGCTGAATCAATAAAAGCAAAATCAATAAACAAACAAATTATTAACTAAATTACTATAACATGGATTCGACAAACTATTATTATAAGACCTATATTTTTCTAATATAACATAACCAATTCAAGGAAATTCACTTCAAAGAAAGCAGGACAGTCAAGATGGTTCACTTTTTATTAAAAAAAAGTTGTTTTGTTGAAAACAGATGAAAAATTCGACATTTCGGAAACCGATAATATTTTGCAGTATTACAGATAATAATAATGTGGATAGGTAATATAATGCACATATATTACTACAGTAAAATTGAGAAAATATGTTACATCATAGAAATAATAGGTAACGATCAAGTAATAGTTACATAATAAAATTAATTTACGTTTTAATTAAAAATCTGGAAGTTCTGGCCACACATTTTAAAATATATATATTTTAAAATTTTCTGTGATGACAACGACATTTTTAAGAAATATTATTGTGTTTTGGATAATATTGTTGGTTTATTAATATGTAAAAGATAAAAAGAATGCTATAAAAAATAAATTCTCTTAAATTCGCATACGTTCGATAAAATAAATCTTTAAATATTTCTATGCGAATCGTTTTCTATTTCATTATTAAAAAAAACAAAAAAACTCTAAATATTATGGAGTATTTTACATTGATAATAACACTTTTAAAATCGAATTTTATTACCTAAAAATATACAATTCGTGGATGTGTGTATATAGGACCAACATTTTATAGTCTAGACAAACAATCCTCACTGAAAATTCCAAATTTATGCTATTGGACAAAACTCGATTTCATAAATGTTTGTTTTATGTGTAATCTATTAGAAAGCATTCATAAACATAGAAGAAAACTTGACGGACTAAATACCGACAAAAATAAATGAAATCAAATGTTACATCATAAATCTTACATGTTATTCTTTAAAAGTATATTTATACATTATTTTCTGATAAGATCTCATTTTTGTCCATCAATCCTTCATTTTTAATATTTTGTTAAAAATAGTGAAAATAGGTATATATTTTTATTGATTATTCAGTCATGCACTAATTTTCACACTTTTCATATCAAATTATTTTATAAAATACACAATTCACGTTAACATTGATTTTTTGAAATATGGGCATGTTTATTGTTAGATACAGATATAATATCACATGTCATTTTAGACGAGAATGTCGAGTTTCAAATAATACATTTATATTGAAAAAAGATTATTTATATATATAGATATAGATTGAAAATAATAAATTTATGAACAGATAAAACAGTTATTAAAGTTAATATTATAGCACTATAATTATTAGAAATCTTTCAAATAGATCTTTAAGAGTTTAAAAGGTTAAAAGTTGAAAGGTTAAAAAATAGTTGTATCTTGCGAAATAAAAGATAATTATAGTATCATTCTGTTGCCCTATCTATTACAGGTAGTCTTTTAAATAACAATATAGGGTGGCAAAGAAGGCTCACTATTTACTATAATGCACTGTTTTAGTGAAAACAGAATTAAGGTAATTCTCCATTTTGAAAACCGACCATATTCAGTCGATTCAGCTAAAATAAAAGATAGACGGACAGGTCGTCTGGAATATTTTCACCATCATATCGTAGAAAATGGTAACTGAAAGGCGAGTGAATATGCAACGTTATAGAATGAATAAATAACGTAATGATTAATTAATAATTAAGTAATATAATTAATTAATAATATACATTTAAATTTACGTCGTCGCATCTTGTTATGTAAATTGGAAATCTGACATTCTCCGCAATCAACCAAATTATTAAATTTTAAATAATCAATAAAAAAATTTGAAATGATAGATATGAAAACATACATACTATAAAATAACACAATTAAAAATTTGAAAATTTATAAATTATTATTTTTTAGGAGCATATTTTTATGGTAAAACATGCCAGCATATAAAAACTTGTTTTTAAACTAGCGAAGAGTATGTCAATATATTACCGCTAAAATAAATGAAAGAGCCTTTTTTACAGCGTGCTATATTTCTTCATCTTTTATATAAAAAAATGATTTATTCACCGCAACATGTTATACATATATAAATTCAAACATTTATGTTTTTGATTAAAATTTAATTTATTAATTAAAAAAAAAAAATTTCTGCCGAACATTTAAACGGGTTGTTGTACTCTTTTTAATCGCTTTTGGTGTTAAAAAATGTAGAAATTGACGATATTAAAGTAGCAATACGATTGGCTTGTGCAAGTAATTTAGGATGACGTACACGTTGACCCAATTAACATCTGTAGGTACCATCCTTGTTGCAGACAAATTCCTGCACGAAAGCATAGATAAGGAACCCGATATAAAGGATGAAAAATGTGATGCCTATGGCCTTGTTGAGACGAAATTTGCAAATTGCGAATATTGAGATCGCTATAAACAGCAGTCCAATCAAGATGAAGCCAAATTTCGGGAGTGGCATGAGTGTCATTGATCCCGTACAATAGTAGAACTGAAAACCAGAAAAACTATGGCAATTATAATAACGTCAATAAAATTGTTAAAAAATAAAATAAATAATTACAAGCAATATTTTCAAGAAACAATAACATCATTTACATAAATATTATAGTTTTTATATTTAAATTCAAGTTTTAAAAAGGTGTGGAAGTTTTAAATCACATATATATATATATCAAATAATGTCTCGATAAAACATATAAACTAATATCTTTATATGAGTAATTTTATCCCAAACTAGTTAAATAACTATACTATACGAGTATTGTATAAGCAACTGCTTAAATACTTAAACTACTCTTTACGACTATTAAAAATATATGTGGATATATCATGTTTATCATGATTGACATTATTTGCATAAAGAGTAGTGCATTAGAAAGAAATATAAAGTAAAAGTCTTTTTAAAAATTGAATAAATAATATTATGTGAGCGTGAAACACTGCTTAATATACTGATATATTATTTAATACTCCATAAATAATTCGACTAATTAATTGGCTTTATATTTACGGAGACAGTTAGAGACAATCAATATAAATCGCATTATTAGAATTTTAACAAAATTAATTTCTACGTTTGAGCGAGAGTTTCCTATTATAATATATTAGATTACAATTCTCAATCATTTTTTGGTATATATATTGCGATATGTTTAGTCCTCGCGTATCAATTATCTCAAGATATGTTTTGCCCCTGTTTTTTTGTATTGATCGGACTGAATGAAAAGTGGCTCTCGCGCAGTAAGCCGATTTCTACTGACAATGGAGGATGAGGGTGGGGGGGGGGGGGGGGGGCAGCCGTAAAAATGATACATGTTTTTT
>JAUZND010007448.1:0-10341 GCA_034780555.1 Coelogynopora nodosa | reverse complement strand
TTACATGGATATTAATGAAAATATAAAGTTTTGTTCTAATTAAATTTTATTTGCAATTTTGTAAATCCGCAAGTGATACTATTTTTTATTTTAAAAATAAAGAACACTACCTTGTTCAACGTTAAATTCCGCATCTTTCAACGTCTGTAGCTAAAAGTTTCGTTAATGACGGGACACCCTAATATTCTAGTATTGTATGATAATTTGGTATTCTGAACGTAAATTTAATAAGAGCGCCATGGGCAGCGATCATGAGGGGTACGTGTACCCACTAAAATATCTCAATATTAAAAAAATAATTGTTGTTTATGAAACTTGTTTGAACTTAAAATGTAAAGCAACTTTTATGATGATTCAGAAATTTTATATTTTTGTACCCCCAAATTTTTTCATAGATCGCCGCCCCTGAAGAGCGCTATAGTCATTTCAATAATATTGTTTAAAAATAATTGAAAGTTTATGGAAAAAAGCTCAGGAATAGTGCCTTTATCATTACTCCTTTATGAATAGCTGATATAAGATATATAATATATTACTAAATATTGTCATATTTATAAAAATGTAATCTTAGCAAAACGTCGGTTAGCAATTAATTCTTAGCAAATGGTCGGATATTCTCTTATACGTATTACATATGTACTTATACTTATCATATATGTTCTTATACGTTTAATATATGTTGTTTTACGTAGCATATTTATTATGCGTATCATTTAGGTTTTTGTGTTATATCACTGATATATAATCTAGTTATGGGAAGTAAATACACAGATTCGAGTGATTATAGAGACAACTGACGAACTAATACATGTAGTGTATATGAGCGGGAACATTTATAAAAACGCTGATGACGAAAAGCTATGGATTGTGCTTGTACCGGAGTAATTTTAATTCAATCAACATTATTCACTGGTTGTATCTAGTATATCCCAATCTCGAAGAGAATTTCTGAGTATAGTAAAATTGGCTGATTTTTCAAGTTATGATGGTACTCGAGATATATTTAATGATATAATGAGTGATATTGAGATGCCAGTTGAAGTATCTAATATATATTATATAATCATATTGATTCATTAAATAGTTGATAATATTTATTCCGTGCAGAAAAAGAACAAACTTGAGGAAATAAAAGAAGAATTGAAAATGTCAGAAAAGGCACTAATTATTCTTTGCAGAGTTATAGAGGATATATTTCCGTTGAACATTGCTATACAGTTCATAAAGGATGAAGTTTCGTTTACAACGGAGGTATTTAATAAATACTATTTATATGAAATATTGTATATTAAACAATTAATATTAGGAGCGATCCGAGGCAACTGTATTGTTCAGTCACATTAAGGATTTTAACAAGTTGATTGTTGGTATGGACATTGTGCAGTTGATTGATATGATCCATGTCATGTTTACACATATGGATACTATTAAGAGTAAGTATGATGTGTTGAAGGTACTTTTTACATATTTAATGTTTTATTTTAATTATTTTTAGATTGAAACCGTTCAAGATACTTATATGGTTAATAATTAGATTAATTTAAACGCTATACAATGCACTATATATCACTATAAATTTAGCTAATCACCATAGGAAAAATTAATATCACCTCATGAGCTCATTTCAGTGGTACAATGTTTATTAGCCACAAAAAAATTCTCAAAATTAAAAATAAAGACATCTAAATGTCAACTGACGATATAATATTATTTTTATGTTTTTATTTGTTTTTATATAATTTTATTAACCGCTGAACTGCGAAGAGATAAAATTTAAAACTTTCCATGTACGCGGCAATATAATTCTAATAAATCAACATATTTCTATAAGATGTAGTACCATATCGAGAATTAAATAAACTGACCGACCAAATATCAAAAAATTGTACAATTAAAATAAATCAACATCTGCCTCTTTACTTAAGAGATCGTATTTTGTAGCATAGATAGCTTTAGCTAATCACCGTGCGTTTGATATAGACCCTGACTTGTAAAAAACCATATCTGGTTTTACGCCATTTTTCCAGTATAATCTTATACCATCCCTCATATTGAACAGTTCTTTATAATCATCACGCCAGCCTTCAACACAAACTCCACTAGATCAAATTTTCCCTGCATATATCCATCAGTATGAAAAATGGATATGATAGTTTTGGAGAAGCTGAGGTATCTTTCAAAATTTTATTAGCTACGTGCTTAATTACGAGGTCAAGAATATTAAATCGACAGACATGAAATTGTATTTAACTAGTTGAGTGACAACACCAATATTACATCCCTTGTTTACGTTTGGAGTGTCATTTCTGTATTATTCGTGCCATACATGTTAATTGGATGGAATAAATATAACAAAAATTATTTTACCCAGTAAGTTCAACACGCTTAATATTTTAATGCCTACAAAAAACAATTAATTGATTATTAAATGAAATGGGTTTCCGTGCCCTTTAAATCGATAAAGGCAAAGTTAAAAGTTGTCTTTTTAAAAAAAAAATTTTACCATTAATTTATGTGACTCGCTTAGTGGTTTTTTAAGTCTACCCAAACGAAAAGTAAAATTAGTACACACCCTAATGAATATATATATATATTTATTTTAATTGAAATTTTAAATGCTAATAGGCTGCTACAGGAATATCTAGTGAAAATGATCAACATTTAGAAATCATGCTTAATTTCGCCATAGACATAAATAAAGAGTTTATTAACAATACTGAAATGTTGACCGGCTGCGATAAATTCAAAAATAGTCTCATTATCGGTAATATAATACAATATTATAATGTTATTGATAAAAAGTATTCCTTAAGAAAATAAAATGTAGGTATAAACAGCGGTACTGTAAGATATGGTCTGCTCAGATGTCGAAAAATGAGATTTTGCATTTTCGGAGATGCAGTCAATATAGCTTCGCGAATGTGCACTACTGGAGAAGCGAATAAAATAAAAGTGACTTATCACAGCGTAGAAAAAATTATAAACAAGGAAGAATTTGAATTTTCAACGCCTCTAAAAGATGAGATTAAGGCATGAATTTAAGAAAATTTAAATTTAATAACTAGGGTAAGGGTTTGGTAAAAACTACATTTGTTCTCAATATGACACAACTGGGAGAAGAAAAGAGTGTTGGTCGTCAGACACATTACATAAACGAGAAACAAGACATGAAAACATCAAACGAAGCCATCAGGATCATTGAAAAAAACATTGGCATTGCACTAACTTGTTTTGAGTTTGTGGATCACATGAAAAAGGCACCGGGTCGTAAACTCATACATATCCCTACTTTACAACCTAAAATGTTACAAATTGTACATGATTCAACGTGGAAAAAACTACCAAACAGTTCAGACAAAACTCATGAATCGCTGGAATCTCAAAATATTTCAAACACTTCTTGTGACGAACAAGTTGCCCAAAAAAAACGTTTTTAAATAAATATATATATATTTATAATAATTATAATTTACTTAGCTTCCATATTTGAAATGTTATTCTGTCACAGCACTTGTAAAAGACAACGAAGTAACCAAAAGTCGAGCGTATGTAGTGTGCAGTAGTAATGTTGTATCAATGTTGTTTTCTCGTGTCGTTTTTAAAAATTCGAACCATTTGATCTTTTGTAGAAAATGTAGTGTATTTAAATAAATATTTATTCAGTTTTCTTCATTTGAAAATATTGAAACTAAATTTTATCTGAAATTTTTCTAAATGGTTAGAGTGAATATTAAAAAACGGTACCCTATAAATCTCACCTCCAAAGAGATTTTTACGCTAAAAGGAAAGTATGTTCTGTTGAGTGACGTTAAATTTGGCAAAATTATCATTGAACACATGTATTGTACTTATCCGCCATTAAATACTCTTTCTATTCACTATCATGAATATCTTTTTGATGAGAGTCTTCAATTGGCGCGAATTGAAGAATTGTCGAGTTCCTTTTGGATGTTGTATATGAAAATGATCAAAGATTTGATTGGACATGATTTAGAATCTGTCTTGTTTTGTATAAGACGGGCGGCGGGTTATTTTTCGACGATTGAGAAATTTCAAGGTTATGTTTTGGAGGTAAAAATTTACAACATTTTTATGTATTTATGTATTTATTGTTTAGTTGTTTGTTATTCCATTTTACATGACCTTTAAAGGTATTTTGAATAATATGGAAATGTCTGTTTTTCAAAAAGTCAATCGGTGGATGCTAGATCACATTTCCTTTGAATCTGGTGTTAAAAAAAGAAGCAAAAATAATACTCAATGTAATTTTTTTTAAAATTTAAGAAATTTAAAATAAAAAAGGTAATATCATAATGACAAATTACTGAAAATGTATCCATGATGATGTTAGTACCCATATTTTTAAATTTAAAATATAAAATGAAATTATTTATTTATAATATAAATCATGTTTTTTTATTGAAAAATATCAATTAATTAATTACTGTTTTTGTTAAAATTTTAAATTATGTCGTCCGACCACTCGTTGGAATCGGAAAATTGAGTATTATCACATCATATATTCCAAAACTGTTTTAAATGCATATAAATACACTCTTTTTAGCATAAATTAAACTAACTATTATAATGATTTTTAAACTGCGTGGTCCGACCTCTCGTTAGATTCAGAAAAATGCGATTAACCCAAATTAGTTAAATAAACTGAAAAATTGTCATTTTTATCAGCACCATTATTCTCTTAAATTTAATTAATTTAGACAAATTCTTACGCAAATGTGCTATAAACGAATTTATGTTTCAAGAAAAGTTCCAATCAGTTCACGACTCCAATTACATGTCATTGAAACCTTTATTAACCGACTCTTCACGGCACGAGCAGCTTTTTCATAAGGCCATTTCCTACTTGGAATCAATGGCTGTTAAATTGATGACTCTAGCTAATGTAGACGAAAATTTAAATTTACACACAAAAAAACAGAGACACAAATCTGAAAAAAAGGAACCCTTTTTTTCAAAATACGACTTGTGTCTTTCGGGAAGCAGAACTTCTGTATGTAGTGTTCAATCAGAAAGACCTCCTACTTTTGACATTGATGAGGACATTTCGTTCGAGTTTTCAAAGATTAAGAGTAAATTTATTTAATTTTAATTAACATATTATAAATAATTATCATTATTTATCAGCCCGACTTAACAATATAAACTCACTGTCAATATCCGACTTACAAACGCCCAGAAACGAAGTACATCGAAGATCAACCCTCACAGCATCCACGTCATTTGAATCTCAAATACCTAGTAATTAATATTATTAACCAGTTCATTTTTTCATTCACCAATTATAATTATAATGAAATATTTTTTTAAATATTAATTTAATTAATCTGAACCATCAAAAATTGCACTAAAAAAATGTATTAAATTTTTAAAACACATTTTTATACTTTATTGGAAAAAATAAATTTCCCAATTTAAAATATAAATACATTTTAGAAAAGAAGACACTTATTTCGTCCGGATTAAAACGCTTTTCCAGTTTTAGAAACCTAATGAAAAAGAATACACCAGAAAAGCCTAAAGAACCTTTAAAAGACTGCAATGACGTTTTTGATTGATTAATTTCTCAAATCTACTCACATATATGTTTATAAATATGTATTTGGTAAAAATATTAATATATTTGTACAATATACAATTTTTTCAATTGTACGTCTGTGATGATAATCTTGTACCCTTGTGAGGGTGGGTTTTGGTGTAAATTTACAATTAGCTCCTCTCTTGACTTTTTTGTTTCTGAGCTAAAGCCCATTTGGGGAGTATTCGTCGACGAGCATTAGTGAACCAATAATTTAACTGACTCATGGAAATTTGAGTTGCTTGAACCAACATTCGTTTTTCAATTTCATTCGGATATGGGTTTCCTTTGTGTTCTCTCAGCCAACTTAGCATAATTTCAATAGCCTAAATATTGATATTATTAAATAATTAATTAATCATAAAAAAAACAAAAAGGATTTTTTTAAAATACCTCTTTTGGAAGAGCCATGTGCTTCTTTTTATCTCTCCTCTGAAGACTTGTACTGGGGTTGTCTGGTCGTCTACTATTACCCCCGTTAAAAAAGCTATCATCCGGGCCTCTCTAAATACACAATTATTAAAATAAGAGTCGGATTAAGGCTGGGAGCCCGAAAAATTTAAATTATATTTATAAATCCGAAATTTGGTAATTTTATGTATATAACTGTATATTTTTTAAAAGGGCGCTACGATAGCCTCCATTTATTTTAAAGTCAAATAACATCATCATCATCAATAACATTGACTACACAAAACACGCGTAACCATGAAAACATTAGACACTTGAAATTATTTTACGTAATTTTTTTTTAATTTTCAAATTTAACGATCAAATCAAATAACCATCAGTAATTATCTCACAAACTTGTTTTGTTTAGTATAAAACTTAATTTAAAAAATTATAATTAATAATTATTAATAATGTGAAAAAAGGAAAAGTTCAAATTCATTCTGGCAAAATTTTTATAAATGCATTTATAAATAATTAAATTTTTTCAAATTTACGTTTTTTAAAAAACCAAATCCCTGTATTATTTATACAAAAAAAATTTATAAAATTAAGTTTTACAAAATCTTGGAATTTTATAAACATTTATTTTGAAAAAATTGCAATTTCAAAAGACATGAGGTTAAAATAATGACCAATTTGACTGAATTTTTCAAAAGGTTTTTAAATTATATTAAAATAAACAACAGTACAAGTTATTCAAAAATGATGTAATTACTTACAAAAATACGCTTTTACAACCAGTGCTTGTCAAGCACCATTTATTGTTAAAAATAATTAGACACTATTCATTAATTATTAAAAAACTCACCTTAAATCCACCATTCTGCACGACCCTCGAAAACCGATTACAAACATCGTCTGCAGCCACACGACCATGATTATACATATTTTGCAAAGCACTGTCATTCCTCAATTGCAACTTCATTAAAATTGAATTGTGCAGATAGCGAGCCACCTCAGTCAACTCATCAGACACAGTATCATCTCCCTTAAAATTAACAAAGAGGTAGTAATGAGTTCGCTTAAAATTAAACAGCAAGTGTTGGAAATCAACAGGCAAGTTAAGTACCAGTCTGTACGGAAAACTGCTCGTCCAAAATTGATTATCGCACTCTTTTAAATCTCTAATCAACTGGCTTATGGGGTGAACAGCGTATACAGCAGAACCTGATAAATACACTTTTTCTATAAATGATGAATACTTTATACCAGAAGGCACTTTGTAAATAAAAGACATGGGCCCGCTAGGTTTAAAATTCGAGTCTATATCAGATTGCAGTTTTTCTTGTTGGTACATGTCTGGTAGCGACATTTGGCAATCGTCCAGCTTTTCAGTCATTTTATGGAAATGTTGGGTTTTTTGCGGGAAATCGTGGAGATTCATTTCCGGACGAAAGTGAGGAAAATTTAATTTGTCGTAATTCGGCAGACTAGGAGGCAAATTTGGAGGCATCTTGGGTAATAAATCTATGGAAGAACGATTGATAGATCCAGATTGATCGCGATTTATAGGTGTGAGGTTTGGTTCATTGGGAGGCTGGCAATTTTTAGGACTGTTGTAATTTTTATACAAGCCCAAATCAGGTTTTAAAAAGGGAGGTCCAAAGTTGAGATTGTTTGGAGGTATTGTATTTTGGTGTTTCTTGTTCATCTTGGTCGCCACATCCAAGTCACAAAAGTTTTGTTGAGGTTGTCTCTCCAACTTGGGATACTGATTTCTTAAATTGGAAACCAAGTCGGATGCCGTTTCTCCTATAGGTAGAGACAGCACGTCGTCAAACATGAATTCGTTTCTAGCCGGTAATATTTTAGGAGTAGAGTGTACAAAATTCCTATAACTGTTATCCATCCCTCCTGATCTCGCAATACTATTTCTGCAGCTCTTTTCATTGTACGAGTTTGCCGAACTGACACTATAATACCCTTGATCTCGCGAGTGTGAAAAATTGTGAAAGGATGGATTGTGGAGGTGAGAATTGGTGTTTAAAATATCCCTTACATTTGGCGTAATTTCGCCAAATCTCTGAGGAGGCGCATTCGACGCAGGTCCTGTAGGGTAATTTTGCGGTGGGAATTTAGGATAAGACCCATAGTAGTTCAATCCTTCTGGAATAGACTCGAGCTTTACATTATGCTTATTGTCGGGCTTATCAAAGACGCCGTTCAAGTTTGGATAATCAAAATGCTTATTATCATCACTGGTTCCTTGTTTCGACTCTTGATGCAAGCTTTTATTGTACAAACTCCCATTCTCCGTTTTGGGTTTTTTAGCCGCATTGGGTGCCTCATCGAAAATTTCCTTGACTAAATCATTCTTTATCCGATCAGCATCGTAATCTATATTCTGTTCCGTAAACAAGGGCTGTAAATCCGACTTTTCAGGGTCCAGTTCCACTGGGCTTTTAAGACTTGCGCTATGGGGGCGCGTCACTCTGTACTCATACATCTACATGGAAAACATAAATATAAATTTCAATTTTAAAATTTTAAAAAAACTTTTTTAAATAACTTTATAAAAACTTATTAAAAAATAGTCCACTCATCGCAAAGTACATTCCGATTGATGAAACTTTTATAATAATAATATTTTCATTACACAATCAACAATACGCTTGACATCTTTTTTAAATTATGGCAAATTGATATATAAAAATCAGGATAAAAATATACACCTAAAGATTATCAACCATTGTCAAATTTTTTAAACAAAGCAATTTACAGACGCAAAACTTATCGAGTTCAAAAGTTGTCATTATAATGATATTATATATAAATTTATATAATTTATTATTATTATTATATATTGGATAATTATAGATTTGTTTGCAAAATATGATAATTCACGGTTGAATAATATTATAATAATTTATGAAAATATAATTTTAAAAATCAATTACCACATTACTTTCCGAGAGCATTAAAAACTTTTGTTGGCGTAGAAAAGGATATTTTTTTTAAAATACAATATTTCTGATTAAAAATCAGCTTACAAAACACCTAGACCTAAACGTCCAATTTTGGTATCCAAACTGATAAGTATTTTAGACTTTAAATAGATTAAAAGTTAAGTTTTAAAATTGAAAGTTGAAAGTTTTTTTTTAAATAGTTACCAAGTTATTATTATTAACATTTAATCAAAATTTTATGGTTATGTAAGTTACATGATGTAACGAGTGTTAGTTTGATCAGGATTTAATTTTGTAAATAATTATAATTGTAATTAGTAATTAGTTAATCCTCAATTATAAAAATCATTAAAACATTAATCTCTTTAGAGTAATTTATTGATTTAATATTTCATTATAAATATCATATATAATAATAATACATTTTTTAAATTTATGGAAAATGTAAAAATTTCTTGAATAAATGATGAGAATTTATATAAAACTTATAAGTTGATAAAAAATCATTTAACCGTTGAATTAATAAACGAACGTATTTTGCGATTATACAAGTAAATTTATATAAAAATAAATATTACCTCAGCTGTGGTATAACTCCTTTTACTGACATTTCTTTTATGACCAGCTTCTTTCAAATTATCCATAATATAAAGACTGTAAGTGACACACAATGTAATATGACAAGTTGGTGGTACTATTATTCGACTCAAAAACTAAAGATTCAAAAATCAAACTATCAAAATGACACTTTCAAATAATAAATTCATAACAATGAGAAAACAACAATATATTTGTAAATTCAACTTTAAAAGTCGCGCTTAAAATTAACCACTTGGTTTCAAAGTAACTTTATAACATGTTTATTTTGTTTGCATGGAAATTATAAAGAGTCAATTGAATTATTATTATAATGCAAGCCAAATTTGCACGCAAGTTGTTAGAGCTATATGAAATAAGTCGACAGTATTAGTAAATAAATTTATTGCCGTTAATCTCTTTCGGTAATTAATCATCTCTAGTATTAAATTTTATAATCTCTACAACCGGTTGCAACAGTGAATGAAACTTTAATTTAAAGTCGGCATATTTTTATTCAAATTCAAAAATAGTAAGTGACTCCAAAATTTATCATTTTTTTATATATGATTTACTTATAAATATATAATAGTGGATTTAACACTTAATTGTTTACGTACTGAGTGATTTTTGTTTGAATTTACAGATCGCGACACCTTGTAAGTGAAAACGAATATAGCATAGTACTTTATAACCTTGGCACAAATGGAATGAAACTATTAATTTGCGTTTCACAGCCAAAAAATGCGTTTTAACGATAAAACGCACTAAAGTTGATAAAAAATTATTAGTATCCATGAAAACAAATAA
>JAUZND010007447.1:0-10341 GCA_034780555.1 Coelogynopora nodosa | reverse complement strand
AATCTTGAAATTGTTAAGCGACTTGGTGGATCTGAGGGAAAGTGTAATGTCCATTGGCGGCGAACTTCACTAATGTTATCATATTTAAAATAATATTTAAGAATTATTTTTCTTTCTTCAAATGACAATCTTTCTCTAGCCTGCATTGTTTTTTATGCTTGCTATGTTAAAATTTACTAGACTTATATACCAAAATATAAATTCCAAATTGGAATTTCCAAAAGAGCTATATATAACTAGACTTACACACTAGACTCCGAAATGGAATTTCCAAAAGCTAAATAAAATCTTATGTATATATAAGTGTTAAATAAAATTAAGTAGGAAAGTGTATGCATCTTTTTGAACCACCCTGTACATTGATTTTATTCACAAAATATCCTGATTCTATTTACGGAAACTTTGGGACTATTGTACTTGATGGTTCTCTTGAAGTACTTCAGGAGTACCTCCAAGATGTTATAAAGATGAAATAATTAATTAAATCAATTTAACGCCCAACAGGTATTAAATTTCAATTTTTATACCACATCTGAAAGTAGTAAATGCCCAATATCCTTCGCCAACATACCCCCCCCCCCCCCTTGATAAAAAATAGCGAAACCTATGGCGGATTCAAGTCGGAAATAAATTTTTTAAATGTTAATTGATTTAATATTTGTGTGCGCGACATACATTAAAAAAATAATATCTTCGGTTTTATTTATTATTGTTTCAATATTTCTAGTCGCAGGGAATAATTTTAAAATTTGTTTAGTGAACTCGAACGAATACTTTGAGTAGATAAAATACATCACGTTGTTAAGGATCTTGCAAAGGATTAAGACCAAAATGTTTTCTTATTATTTTACTAATAATATTTATCAATTTTTTTCTGTTTCAGACAATGCAATATGAGCTCTTGTGGTGCTCAGCTGTTAAATAAAAACTTTTATTCTAAAAAGCATGGTTGGAGTCTGCTGTTCATTTTACTGCTAAATTGAGTTGAACTGATGCTTGAATGATGGTATTAAAACGTGATATATTTATAGTGTGTACTTTTCTACTTTTATGCTTTGTGGGCTTTTTCTACAATTTCTACGATTTTAATATCAGATCATATTTAAAACATTCATTGGTCAAAAATGTTTCTATGGTGTACAATCACAACCCACGCATCAAGTCAATACAAGCTTTTATGCAAAGAGCTTCAATAACAACCATATCTAATAATGAATTCCAATTGTATCGACAGTTAATTGGAACATTTATAGATTTCTGTAAACAATACAATATAACATATATTCTATATGGAGGTAGTTTGATTGGATCATTTCGTCACCACGGATTTGTTCCATGGGATGATGATTTTGATGTTTTTATAAGTGTTGATTTGCGTCCTAAACTTAAGCATATCTTCTTGAATAAAAACACTGTTATTATAAATAACTTGTCCTTAGTCCTAAGTTATGTCCAATCTGTTCGATGGAAAATATTTCTCGATGTTCCTGAAGCTAAAAAGGCTGGAGGATATCCCTTTAAATGGCCATACGTTGATATCTGCTTTTATGAGGATGATGGTGTCCGACTGCGAGACATTGCAGACAACGAAATTTACAGAAAGACCGATGTATTTCCTCTAATAGTGCGACCCTTTTACGATCTGATGTTGCCAGCTCCTCGTTGTACTAAACAATTTCTCTCTTATGCAAAACTTGACATGTGTTGTTCGAATCAGTGGAATCACAGAAAAGAAACAATAAATGTTGCAATTCGAACAATATGTATTGACTGTCACTTTTTGCGTTGCATTTTCCCATTTGTAAAGAGGAAACAGGTGACGAAGACTACCATCAATGAAAGCATGTGGTTCCAAAATAAAATGTTATCAAGTGTAATATTATCAGATTGCTAATATAGTGAAAATGGTTAAATTGATTTAAATCTTGATTTTTAAAGTCATATTAAAATTGTTACATAAATTAGAAGAGATTAATTATTATGAGAAGTCACTGCCACTGATATTATGAATAAATTGATTAATCTATTTTAAATTAAATTAGTTTTCATAATTTCTTATAAAATGGGTAAACAAAATTCGAGTTATTCATTTATATTAAAGGCATAGTTTTTTTCCAAAGATGTTTGTTTGTACTGTATCGAGAACAAAAGAGTCAATTACTATTTTCGACAACAACATTTTCTGATCATTAAAAACAAAAACTATGTTAAAACATTATAAATTGAACCTTCTAATAAATTCTACCTCTATGTATATTCGTAATAATGAGTTTTCAACATCCATATAGTTTTTAAATAAGTATATTGTATGCTATATTCATTTTTTGAATGTTTTTGTTTTTATTTAGCTTTTACGTTCAATTATTTAATAATAGGCCTTATAGTATGTAAAACAAATTAGATATTAATCTAAGTGTACCTAATTAAGTGTACAATTAAGTTTTATATAATGATATTCATATTTTAAATATAACAGAGGAAACATTTGATTCAAAGATACGAAATAATTACTTTTCTTTAGACATTATTTAGTATCTGTGATTTAATTGATAAAAGTGTTGTTTTTGAATTCGTTTTTAATTTTAATTTTATAATTATATTTAATAATTTAAAAACTATTTTCAAGTTTTAGTTACGATTCCTCTTTCATTTTGTTGCTAGTTTATGCCAGTTTATTATTTAAATTGTTTTTCTTTTTTTGTTCAATGAATTATATATAAAAATACAGATGAAATAGTCGCATAAACATAACATATGGCATGCGTTTCACATCATAATATTTCAATATTCGATGTTGTTTTCGGTCGTTTTACTTTTTATGTTAAACATAGTTGATATGTATATTTTTCGTTAAATATATAATTGTATGTAATATATGTGCTAGATAGTTTACAAATATATATGATTGCATTTATGATTGTATTATACCATATATATGTAACATTATAAATAGATACATATACAATTTATGACATATTTATAATTTTGTTAAAACTCTATTATTATATAAATATTTTACGTGGAGGGTATAATAAATACCAATCACAAACCGCCACGTTCTGTCAATAGTAGCCAATATAAAAATATATCGTTGCATCTGGACTGCCAAAATCCGTTGATTTTGTTGTAAATTTTACGGTTTATAATAAACAGTTACAGTATTATACAACTACGTAATTTTTTATTTGATTTTAGAATTATGTAAGAAAAAATACAATTTGATTATATTATAATAAATATTATACATTACTAAGATTTGTATTGTATCATATTTTAATTTATCAGTTTACGAAGTGTACTGGTAGGCTTAGAATGAAATGCGAATAGTCAATTAAAATAATAGTAGTGAAAATTCAAACTAGTGCCTTTTATAGACCATACAATAGATAGAAAAGTATTGATCTGTCAAAAAATTAACGACATCATTGCTTGACTTTATTTCATTACTTTTTGGGAGAACAATTCTTTCTTACATCCGCGAGATGGGGTGTAGTGTTCTCACACACCACTGAAGCAACTGAGAGCGACACTATTGAAATGTCAATCTTTAAAGTCAAGATTACGCGACACAAATGTCCTAATATGAAATGTATGTTTTTAACATAGCCAGACTCGGATTATTTCCCAGTTTAACATGCATGTCTACAATATCTAAACATGCATGTTTTGCAAATGAGGTTATGTAAACATGCATGTTAAACTAGAAAATAATCCATGTCCAGAACACCCCATTACAAAAATGCATGTCTAATGAAATAAATGAAAACATGTATGTCTATAATAGAGAAATAATCCATGTCTGGCAAATATTTATCGACACTAACATTAAATACGACAACAAAAAGTAGTATAATTATGAATGTTATATTTATAAATATCTAAGTGAATAAATATATACAATAAAAATATGGTGTAAAAGAATAGATAATATATACATATTGTTACTATAAAAATAGTGGTATGCACATTCTTTGTTTAATGATATATTAATGTATCTACCTATTATTATGTAATTAGTGTGATTGTTTGTGAGTAGGATCCTATGACGTATCGATAATGTTAATAAACTATATTATAAAGATGCACATAAAATGATTTAATAATGTAAAGTTGATTTACGTAAACTATAAGCAAAACTTGTTGTTTTCTCCCCTGTGAGTGACGACAGTGGCTAATTCTTCAGTGTTGCCATTCCCTCCGTTTTTTAAAGCTTGGCGTTTTTATTATTTAATCTGTGCACTTTGTTTATTCTATACATGCTCATCGATTTCTCATTTAGAATGGCCAGGTTAAAAACATTTTAAACATTAAACTCCTTACTATATAGTATCGCCTGGCATCCGCCTTGAATTCGGCCTTCATCTAATAACTTTTGGATTACGTACAAATGCTACCTACCATGCATAAGGTTGCTATCTTATACGTAACAGTGTTGTTATCTTATTGTGCAGACATGGTGCAGACTACCTCCAAATCTCAGTATAGAGCAGCATTCTTCTTACTTTCATACTTTAATTCATACTTTCTCTCATTGCTTTGAGAAAGAAACATTTCATTTTTCTGGATCTGCTCGCGAATGCAGACTCAGATATTCACATGATAAAGTAGATCTTAATAATACCTTCGTCCAAATCACCAGCGGAATTTAACTGTCATTTAATACCCCGGGCCGGGTGTGGGTGTGCCGGGGGTGTGGGATGTGGAAGTAGATACTATATGGTTTTATGTTACTCGCAACGTTACAGTTCCTGACCTGTTTATTCTGTATACATTATATGATGTTTTTGTGAGTACCACATGGGTGTGAAGTCGGCTTGCGGATCAGAGCTGAGAAATAAATGGATTTATGTACTTGTTTAGTTTGTCTTTTGCATGTGATTCTTGATGACGATCGTGATAATTAAGTTTTATTCTCATTTTGTTTTAACCGATATAGTTGTTCTGTAGTGAAATGTATCTAATTTCTTAACATTTGGATTTACATATAATATTTTTTAGATTTGGATTCTAGAATATTTGTACCATTATATTGAAAATTGTGTAATTGTGATTTTTTATTTAAATATAAGGTTTTAAAATATCGCTAGTGCTTTTTATGATTTCTATTAATTAAAAAGAAATTTAATATGTAAGTGGTTTAGTTTTTATGAATCAATAGTTTGTTTAATTTATAAAAAATAAAGGATATTTAGTTAATATAAATATAGGATAATTCAATATTGTTATGTATTTTATTTAGACATATCCTAAAATCTGTAATATTTTTTATCTGGTGTTATTAAATTGTCACAATGGGATATTTAATAATTTCATTGAAAGATAGTAAATATTACACTGATTCTAGGATGTGTCTAAATACGTAAATACGATTTAAAAATATATTTATAGACCGTTTTGAGACCATAAAAACCGTCCCGTTATCGGTCAAACATGTTTAGACGTCTTTTTGGACCGTTAATAAACGTCTTTTTTATGTCATTAAGACGTCTCTGGTTATAGGGATAAATAAAGCTAAGAAACAATGTAATCAAACGAAGGGTCATTATATAAAACAGGTGGCTAGATACTTTCCAATTAGAAAAACTGCGCGTCATATGTGACAACATAATTATAATATATATAATGCTCAATTGAACGAGTGGGGTCATTTATAAAACATATTTATACATTTTTATTATACGTTTAACATTTATAAAACCCTTTATAAAAAAGACTGCTAGATCCTTTCTCACTGAGATAGCGATCGGTAACATTTAATTAAAAACACAATAGTGAAAACCGCTTCCCGATCCGACTTTTGGTACCCGATAATAATAGAGTAATCATATACTGTGAGGAGGCAAATAATTCATTATTAATTTAGCCTTTGATTGCAACAAATAGCACGCATGTATAGATAGCCCTTTGAGAAGCCCTCAATGATACCAAATTTATAATTATAGGACCATCACAAGAAAAGAAATCGCTTCTATAGGCAGGGGTGGCCCTCATAATTAGACTACCAAAATAAGTTTCAAATAACGTATACAATTTAATTATATTAATTAGTTTATAACGGGAATTCCAACGGTATCAACTAGAATGCAATCGTAGCTTTACTTACTGATATCGGCATATTAAATTTGGGACTTGGAATTACCGATTTTTTTTTATCTGAAAAATTGCAGTTTTAAATGGCTGTAAATTTGTAAAATGGTTGTTTTAAAGAGATAATATAAAGTTGTTCTATCTATTAAAATTACAGATCAGTACGATAGGTACTTATACATATATAGAGTGAAAATTAAAAGTATTACCCAGATTTCAAAGCAATCGGCACATTTCATAAAAATTATGTAAATTGGTATTGTTTAGATCTATGATTGTTATATATGTAAATAATCATTTTTTTTAAATATATGAATTTTAAATTATATTAATTAGACAATTTATAATAATTAAAAAAATCATTGAACTAATGTGAAAAAGTAAATAAGTATTTAATCATCAATTAAAAGTTTTAATCTATACCCCAATTTTGAGTAAAAATTAATCACAATAAATAAATGTAATTTCAATTAAGTTATAATGAATGAAAGCACTAAAATAAATGATGACCTGAATAAATTAATAGAATAGCAAAAAAATTGCGGTTAATAAATTATTGAGAAAAGTAATGTGAAGGAACTATAATATTTACCTACACAAGCAGACTGCTATTGAAAGCACCGTCAAACGATTAAGTCAAATCAGAAACTGGAATAATAGCACTACAATCATTTAGAAAGTTCATAAAATGCATCAAGACATTAGATAATTGTTTTTTCTCAATAAAGAAGTAATTGGTTTTCTTTTAAAACTATATGCTATAGCCACACACATTACAATACATACTAAAAATACTGAAATACATATGAAATAAACATTTTGAAGAGAAATGATCGAAATGTTACAGTAACATTTATAAAGATTATTATTTATAATACAGTCAGTGAGATGTTGACTGAAATTCTCTTAATGAAGCCTGTATGAACTTCTACATTTGGTTGGTCACACTCAGTGGTGGTGGATAGGAGTCTAATACCACTTTCCATGTCTGTCAATGAGGAATTCAGGCCTAGGTAACCGAGGCGTGGATACGAATATCGTATTAGATGACCCCTGCCAATAAAGAAAATATTAAAGTTATATGATTGGTAATAGTATAATACATTAGAAAAAGCATGCCTAGTTTCCTAGCTCACACTATAAAATTAAAATATGAATATCTATTGCTCATGTATGACGTATGCTGATACACCTTCTTAACATAGAAAATAAAATTTCTTCTCGAATGTACAGTTCCCTGTAATTGACATTTGAAATTATGCTTTAAAGCTTTCAAATTCGTGATATTTTACTAAAACTAATATAATTTATAATAAACACATAGACCAATGTCCGTTTTAATGTTTTAAATAAGATTTTCAAACTTAAAAACAATGATTACTGCAACATTACTTTCTTTTAAAAATTAATGTTTTACAAAAAATATATGATGGCATTCATAATAATATAAGTATTGATTAATAACATAATATTAAAAAATACATTTTCAAAAAAAAGTATTATATTAACATTAACAAATAGCGCAGAACACCTTAATGAGTGGTTCAACACCAGTATGCTAAACTTAAACCCAGATAAAACCGAAATCTTCATAACAGGAACGCAAAACAAATTAAAATGTCGCATTTTTCAAGATTTGACTATATCCACAAAAGTGAAATTCCTTGAAGTTATCTTTGACATCTGACAAATCTTTGTATATCATCATTTTTCTATATTAAATCTGCTTATAAAATTCGTGATTATATTGATTAAGACACTGCCAAATTTGTCATTAATATCTTTCGTAACATCAAAGTTGGACTACTGCAATGCCATCCTGTATTCATCCACTAAGAAAAATATGCGGTCTCTCCAACGTATTCAAAATTGCTGTGCCCGTTATGTTTCTCAAATTTCAAGACGATTTTCAGTATAATTGACTATCCGCAAGCTTCATTGGTTATCTTTACCTCAAAGAATCGTGTTTAAACTATGCTGCATTGTTCATAACTGATTGTATTCTAAAATGCCATCTTACCTGTTCGTTCTATGCACAATCATCACTTTTTTCAACCAAAATACTTATTACGCGTACATTGTGTCTTCTTTTAGGATTGATGCTCCTCGCTTGTGGAATAGCCTTCCTGAGGATTCGCACAACGAGAATAATCTTCTTAAGTTCCGGAAACTTCTTAAAGTGTTTTTATTTTCGTAATCTTTCTATTCTTAACTGTAATTCATAATTTTAACTTAAATCTATTTAATTTTTTTTCTTCTCCCGTCGATTGTACTCTGTACAGATGATGTGCCTGATTATAAATCTAAGGGTCGTATCATGAAATTTTGGAACTGATTAAAAAAGATAAACAAATGAAAACCACGAAATCAAATATTGAACATTTTTTAACAACTTTTAATAAAAAATTATAATTTAATTATAACCTTGTAATATACTTAGCAAATTGGATACGGACTAAATCTTTCTAGAAAATCACTCACGACCAATGAAAAAATGGTTTTTGGAAGGGAATGTACATAAGAAAAGATATAATGGAAACTTTCTATTACATCGATTTATAATAAAATTATAGGAAATATTTTGGACTTTATTTCAGGCGAAATATTTGAGAAATAATCAATTTAATATGAACCGTATGCCATATGTAATTTATATATAGAAAAATAAATTTTGAAAAGGCATGCAGAGCTTCTGATAGTTCAAACTGTTGCTGTAATTTGTGACATGGTCAGAAAGACTAGCTCCGATATTATGTGTGAACAATTAGTAAAAGCCGAACCATCCAACATTGCTCCATCGGGTTATGCTTGCTACTATTATTACTATTTCTCCTAAAACTCAAAAGGACACAAGCGTAAAAAACCCATTCTTCTGGCAATTGCTTTCATGTTTGAAGAAAATTATATCAACCTATTAAAGATGTGAGTTCTTTTAATTTTTACAGATGAGACAACTTTGAAGGCGGAGGGCCGAGTTATTGCAACAGATTTAAAGTTGACAAACATTATTCTGAAGCTGATGGCCCATGGAAGTATATATCCATGTGGCTAGTACAGTGCGATGTTTATCAGGCATCTTTGGCAAATAAATGTGTACTGCGAACTCTTGGAAACATTAGACAAAAGTATTGGAACTATCTTAATCATCAATGTTCGCGCAAGTAGGGGAAAACATGTGGTTATGTTCTGCATTTACCACTTTTAAACGGACAAGATCACCAACTTATTATTGATTTAATACCACCACCAGAACTGCATTTGCTATTAGGTGCAACAAACACAATGCACAAAGCGTTGGAAAAATTGTGGCTTGAAGTTAGCCAGTGGTTTCTTGTTTTATTAAAAAAAGATGGACAATATGGTGGCACATACAATGGCAATGGATGCCACAAATTGCTATCGACAATCGACTATTTGGCATCAATTTGTACGAACATATATTGCCGTTTGTGTCTGTTCTTCGTGCTCTATGTGCTTATGTTCATGCTTGCTTTGGCAATAGTTTGCAATCCAATTATGACGTTATAATTCTGGATTTTAGATAAAAGTACCTTCAACTCGGAATTACACTGAAAAAACATGTCATATTCTTTTTGTAGTCGCAGATAATAGGCTTGGAAAAATGGAGCGAGCAGGCTGAAGAAGTTATTCATGCACACTTTTCAAAAACCTGGTTAAAATACAAAGTGATCTATAAAATAAATGTTATATATTATTCTAAACGTTTACTCCATGTTGTAGAGGATTATAACATTAAACATGTTTAACTGTTCTCTTTGTATATTATAAAGAAAATGAACTATTAACTAAATTGTATTTGTCTATACACTTAAACTGTGTTATATATTATTCTAGTTTTATGTTAAACTGCGCTCATTGTAATATAATAAATACTATTGCTGGATTATGAAATATTACATTTGACTAAAATATAGGGTCCTTAGGGTTAAGGTCAACATTCATTCATTCCTTCCATGTATATGGATTATATCGCTGTTATATGTTTTGATGACGTCAAAGGATATTATATGGGAAATATATTTTTTAAGAAAATAGCTTTAAAATGTACCTTAATATTTATTCGGAAATTAACTTTATACAAAAATAATTTAGTGAGAAATATAATTTCTTTTCAAAATGATATAATCATGTCATTATAATAGTTTTAAGTAATCGCCTGTAATAAACGTATATAAGTCTTAAACTGTAACGTTTTATTCAGCAATAAAGTAAACGTAAATATGAATATAATTA
>JAUZND010007446.1:0-10341 GCA_034780555.1 Coelogynopora nodosa | reverse complement strand
TTAAAAGCCTGGGGAAATTTTCCGCTACATGTACTAGGTACTGTTGAATTGCCTATTTCTTACAATGATTGTAAAACCAACGCTGTTTTCTATGTAGTTGATATGCCTGATAATAGTAAAGTTTGAATAATAGTAGTACTTCCGCACACAACACCGTGCACCATGCTGTACTAATGACTTCTCACTTATAATCCAGGGTACAACACAAATGTACCAAATGTACCAAATGTATCAAATATACCAAATGTAATCAAATGTACCAAATGTACTAAATGTATCGAATATAGCCTATCGAATGTACCGAATGTATCGAATGTATCAAATGTACCAAATGTATCAAATGTACCAAATGTAATCAAATGTACCAAATGTACCAAATGTATCGAATATAGCCTATCGAATGTACTGAATGTATCGAATGTATCGAATGTACCAAATGTACCAAATGTACCAAATATATCGAATGTATCAAATGTACCAAATGTATCAAATGTAATCAAATGTAACAAATGTACCAAATGTATCGAATATAGCCTATCGAATATACCGAATGTATCGAATGTATCGAATGTATCGAATGTATCAAATGTATCAAATGTATCGAATGTATCGATCGTATCAAATGTATCGAATGTATCGAATGTATTGAATGTATTGAAATGCATAGGAAAGTGTGTAGAAGTTAAATAAATTTTAGATCCAGATAAGAGGGGTACTTAATATTCAGTGTCCTAATCTGGGTTTTTTGTTGAAAATTAATGTTTTACTTTTCCTTTTATTGTTTTACCGAAACATTATGCCACTGAATGTATGCTATATTTTAGTTAAGTAGCTAACAAAATTGAAAAACAAATTGTAAGGTTCATATAATTATAATTGGAGACATTGGATCCCTTACCTTTATTGAGTTAAATATTTTAACAAGAATTTAGGTATAAAGTTTTCTAAAACTGTTAGTGTAAAAAACTATGAAATCAACGTAAATATAGCTAAAATAATTTTAGATAATCTCAACAATGTTAGTTGACATTTGCTTTAATTTAACCTACAAAATTATATATTTTTTAGAATATTAAAACACCACCATTCTATGAAAACGGTGAAATCGTTATCATAGCAGAATTATATACTGTATATATACTTATATATATATATATATAAAACACGAAGTTTATAGGCACCAGTCTATCTAAAATACATATATATATATATAGTTTCTTAGTTCTTTTTGGAGTTAACTATACTATCATGGATAAAACAAACAATGACGAAAAATAGACTGTAGAAAATAAAAATTAAATAGAAAATTAATTAATATCTTAAACGGTTTATAGTTAAATAATTTCTTATTGGTTAATAATTCACATAGAATTCCTTACTTTCGAAATATACTCTATACAAGTATAATGAATAATTTCTCATAATATTTGTTGAACATTTAATTATTTTTAGAAAATATATAGGAATGAACCAATCTGATCACAAGTCACTTAGTGTATTTTGCATCATTACAGAATATATATTTCGTGAAAGGTGATCGGTATAGGGAGAACTAATATAATAAGATAACAGTTCCCAATCAACATTGATCCTTCCTTTATATAGACGTCGCTCCAGACATCATAAATAGATGGTCACCAGGGCAACGAGGAATTAAGTATCTTGTGAACATTGTAAGGCATGACGTGTTAAATAATCGTGAATACCGATAGACTGAATTAATTAACCAAATAATGCACAAGCTTGTAAATTATAGTTGCGCGCATAGTGGCGTACATCGCATTAAATTCAGGAAAGTAGTTCACAAATTTCACGACTACTGTACATTATTAGATGTGGATTGTAATATATGGAATATGGAATCCATATCTATGATCGACTACATTAAACAGCAGAAGAAAAAAAAACTATAGAAATGCTTGTCGATCAATGTTAAGACATCTTTTTAGAGCGAACATAACTAAACATAGTGCGAACATAATTCAAAGTATGTTAGAAGATGTTTTGGTAGCCAGTAGTTAGTTAAGTATTTAATAATGAAAAATAAATACATCATAGAGTAGCCTACTACAAGCTATATTTGGATTGTAAACTTTTTAAAATTAAAATGTGTGGTTTGATGATAATTATATTTGTTTGACCTTTCTGAAGTTTAGTCATGAATGTTGTTTTTTTTAAAGTTGTTTCTAATTTGACATCGCTTTAATAATTTCTAGTCCTATATGAATTATATATATTTTTATTTTTTATGGGAGTGTTGAGGAATGGAATAGTATGTGATCATTTACTATCGTATATTAAAGGTACACACATTACAAAATAATATATAGATGCATAGATATTTATTTACCCTTACACTACGAACGCAATGAACTATTTGCCTCAATTTTTTCATCAATTTTCAGATAACTACATAGGTGTGGTTTGTGTCAACAGTTTTTGAACTTTATTGAACTTAAACATTTAATAAAGTCTACTAATGTCTTTCTTATATTTATGGTTTACTTAATCCCTAAAGGATGACCTTCAGCGCATATATGGACGGATAAACGGTGGATTTATCACATTCTCACAGACCGAAATTTCCTGCCTCTTGGCAATGAGTACCTTTTTTCAATGTCGATATTATTTTGTCTGGTTTATTTTTCTTGCCCTCATGTTCACCCTCAGCGTGTAGTAACAAAATGTATGGAGAAATAGTACACATTTTAACGATTATTGTTGACAATGAATGACAATTTCTTTAGAAAAAATGTGGTAGTTTTGCTTGTACATATATAATTGTATACATAACTGTATTCCAAGGAATAAGCGATAACTTTCAAGCGTATTTCTAATTATCAAATTAACTACGAAACATTTATACCAAAAGTAAAGTAAGTGTTATAGCTTCCAATATCAAGCAAACGTATATCTGCTGTATAAGGTACTATTAATATTATATTAATAAAACTTGTGTAGAAAATAAAATTCGAATTAAAATAAAAATTTAATCAAATTAAATTAAATTTGAATAATTTTTTTCCCCTGTTTTTATAGTTTTATATATTCTTAGCAGAATTAATATTTTATAATTCGTATATATGTAAATTAGCCTTTTATATTTGTGAAACTTGTTTTATATTATACATTTACTAATTTAAAAATTCATCTGAAAATAATTAACATAATTTATTTATTTAATTATAACATATTCTATTATATTAACTTATTTTATTTTATTATAAAAAATATACTTTAAATATACTGATAATTATATTGTGAATTATTATTATCGGGTCATAAGAAATATTTATTGCTTCCAAATAATTGTCATTAAATTTCCATTCTCCTTATTCAGTCCTCTAAATTGATGAGTGAAGAGTGTCTAACAAATATTCAAAGTTGCCATGACTACGACATTAAATAATGCTGTCAACTTATACATTATACTTCTATTTTAGGAATTTAGTTGTTAATCAATTTAAGATAACTAAGTAGCTACCTTTTGTAGAGTAAGATAGTAGCCTAGAGTATTTTCCACAATAATGGGCGGCGGTCATAATATACTTCAATGAATGCTATAGTGATAATAACTCCCGCCCACTATCTTGTACATCTTTAATACGAAAAACTGCATGCTACATTGATAAATAGATTAAATTGTAGGATAAGTTGCAATACAACATTTTTACGTTAATATTTTATACGTCTGAATTTAGCCTATAATGCTCAAATGCTGTTTAACATTTAATGCTTATCACAATTTAGTTCAAATATTGGCAACTCTGTCCTTCAATAAATGTTAACTTTAATTGATCAGGTTTTACATTTTATGCAATTGCTGTCGAGTGTTTTACAATGTCACTGGAACATAACATGTCGAACAAAATGTCAATGTTTTCATATTTCACCTGTTATATAATTTCCCATCATTTTCCATTGGACTATTGATTGTTATAATTAGTGAAAATCAATATAAAAGTCATTTTAACTAATTTACTAAAAGCAATTAATTAATATTAGAAATATTATTATCTGAAGGGTAGGAAATTAAAATTTAATTTTTACTGATTCTATTAAAAGTGGTGGTATTAGAAACAATTAAATAAAATTTAAATTACTTTAAGGAAAATCTAAATGGAAGCAGTAGTTTACTATACATATTCTATTTATAATATTTTTTTTAATATCAATTAGAGAATCTGGTAACACCCACTTGATGATGAACACGAGGCCATTGACCGGGTCACCCTGCCTCACCACCTCCATGCCGAAGTTCAGCCGCTCCTTGCGCAGCGACATCGCCGCCTGCCGCTTGTACTTGGGCTGCCAGTTAGCGAACAGCGGGCACCTGCCCACGAACTCGGTCCTCGCCTGGAACTCGGCCTCCTGGGCGGTCCGCAGAGACCGATTGTACAGCTCCCGACTGACCATTAGCAGGTGGACGGGGTCATCGGCAATGACGGAGGCGTTGCGTATGCAGTCCTTGTTGATGAGGGCCAGCTCGCCGAATGTCTTACCCGACTCTGCGGGGTTAGAGGGGAGGGAAGTCGACAGGAACCACTGTTTAGCAGAGCATATGTCGGGGGTATTTTCACTTTAGTCCGGCGAAACGTTTGCCTATAGACAATGTAGAGTATTCGGATTTTTTCGTTGTTTGGAAAACCCTCAAAATATTTATATTATTACCTCGATTTTATTTTATGTATGATGACCCTTTTACTTGATACAACGGGGGGGGGGGGGGCTCCCTTGATTTATACTGCGGGACCCTCTTACCCCTCTTCAGTGGTCCGTTTAGTATATTCAGAAGCCATTTTAGCTTCTCAATAGACATATTTTTAGATATACAACATTGTAGAGTTTTCAAATATATATATATTCAAGTTTTGGGGGGTGTCTTTTACCAATATTTTGGTACGGAAAGCGCCGGATCTGCGGGACTTTCTCCTACAACTTGCAACAGGATAAAAGAAACTGGCTATGGAAGAACATGTCAAAACGCATAACATAATATACCTACCCTACGGATTGTACTATTTTAAAGATGTGTATAATTATTTGTATAACTGTATAAGTTTAACTGTAGTGTTGTACAAAATGTGTTCTACTATTTATTGTACATTTTTTACATATATACCGCATGAACACACTTACATTATTAAAATATTTTATTATTTTAAAATATTTAAATATTTTATTATTATAATATTTTATTATTTTAATATTTACTTAACATTTGAAGATCAGGTTTTATTGATTGCATAGATAAACTTTTTCCCGATTTTTATTTTAATAGTATGCGATGTTTTGATTACAGTAATAATAATTGCCTACATAATATAGGCTACCAGGTCACCCTCAATTATCACGGTTAACTTATTTCGTACTTTCTGTTATCGTACCTTAATAGGCCTATACGTATTCAATAAAGGACAATTTAAATGAAAATTATCTAATGGTTGGAAAGATATAACCTTTACAGAAACTGATAACGTCATTTAATTTTAAAAAGTGAGATAAATGACAATATCATCTTCAACGGATTTTAAAACAAACAGAAAAGTATAAATTACACACAAAACATTGGACCGAATAACAATATTAAAAATGCCTATATATATCCACGATAGATGTTTTAGTCTTATGGAAAATTTAAGCTTAATCGGATATGATGTTTGCACTATCTTACAGATTTTGTAGATAATATTAACATTATTCTAATCGTCTAAATGAATTTTTACTATTTCAACAAAATGTTTGCGCTTTATTGTTTGTTCATTCCTTTACCAAATGATCTATATATTATATAATGGTCGTAGTTAGACGATCGAAAAATGTCAAGATTAAAAATATCACGGTGATTATAATTTTTGTAAAACATATTTTTGTCATAAGTGTTCATTGTTAAAATTTTAGCTCAAAATTCAATGTTTTTTAAATAGAATTCAGTTTTTTGTGTAAATAAAAGTTACCAGATGCTTTGATAGTGCAGTAGGTAGCGCGTCAGTCTCATAATCTGAAGGTCGTGATTTCGATCCTCACTTGGGGCATGTGTTTTACAATTTATTATTATTTCTCTTTATCATTATATTAGTAATAGGCTATGTTATATTATTAATATGAAAAAATATTTTTTTCTATTTATTTTTAAAATTTCATTTTATGTATTCTTGATTATTATTTATATATTATAGGTAGGCCTACTTATATATTAAATGTATATACTTATATTATTTACATTGACATGTTTTGTTATTAATTCACTTACTTGCTATTTAGAAAATTTTCCTTTTACTATATATAGAGATATAACAAAATTTATAATTTATAAGAAACAAATTATAATATCTTTTAGATTAATTAACCAATTTTAACAATTAACGCAAAAATTAACTTTAAAAATTTCTGCCCCGAGTGAGGATCGAACTCACGACCTTCAGATTATGAGACTGACGCGCTACCTACTGCGCTATCGAGGCACTGTTTGGTGAATATACAAGACACCACACTGATTTACAAATGAATATTGCAAAACAAATCTGAAAATTTCATGGTATTTCTAATCACATTATCAAGCGCGTAGGCTATTATTAGAATAGTTTCCAGAGCTTCTGAAACCCCCCCTATTAATCTGAAGAAAAAAACTGCGCCTCTCTTAGCTGTATTTTTTAAATAGAACTCAATTTCAGAATACATTTTGAAAGTAGAAAGATTGTTTACGATGAGAAAATTATAAAATAATATATATTTTAAAATCTCACCTGTGATTTAGTGGATATTATGCCTAATGTTAAGAGAACATTCCGCCAAATTTATATGACAGAATTATTTTTTTCTTTCTATTTCCTTATGATTTTTGTCATTATAATATAGGCTACTTAATAATAGTTATTGTTCTGAATAATATTTTTGGTAATCTGATAGATAATGTAATTTAAATTTATTTTGTTATTCCATTTACCTATTATACAAGTTATATTGTGTTAACAGAAAATAAAAACTATGAAAGAAAAACAATAAGGACACCTTACTCTGTTTAGGTATATATAGGGCTTAATCATTTAAATGATTGGTCAGTATAATCAGAAACATTTCGCTACATAATTGAATACATGTTATAAAACGTGTACAAACACTTTAAGTGCATAAATGTATAAAATAAATCAAACTAAACTTGATATGATTAATGTATAACTTAATTAAATTATAAGAAATAATAAGAAACAATAAATGATAAAAATACGTAAATTTTTTTTTTTTTAAATTAAACTGGTATAAAGATTTTATAAGTATTTTAATATGATATAATAATCGTAAAATTCTAAATGTATTAATTTTAAAAATATGGAACGCTTCACGAATTTGCGTGTCATCCTTGCGCAGGGGCCATGCTAATCTTCTCTGTATCGTTCCAATTTTAGTATATGTACTGCCTAAGCAAGTACATTATAATGTACTGTCCAATTTGCTTATATAACACTCAATGAATAGAAAATATACTAGAATACATTATTTACATATTAATTTATTTTATAAACATAAAAGACATAACACATGGGCTACTATGCTATAATATGTATATTATTCCAATTTTTTTTTTTTTTTTACATTATTTGACAGTATTTTTTGACATTATCTTGTAACATTTATAATATCTGTAGAAATTATGACACAAGTCGCTTACAGTAGTATATCTATTTACCAGATTTTTAATTAACATTTTAAAACAAAGCACAATGCATACCTAAATCAGTTTCTGTAATTTTACCTTATTTGTATATAGTAGACCATTAGCCTACTTATTTATACTTAATTGCGCAAACGAATAATAATATGATTATAGTTTTACAAGCTAATAAATACAAATTTTCTGCATCCTTTGTGTTTGTAGGCTACAAATTATTATATTATAAAACAAAATGTAAATATATGTTAGGTAGGCTACCTACGTTATTTAGAAAAAGAAGCATGTTTACATACAGAATATATATTAGGCCTACTATTATACAATGTAGTGTAGGCCTATTGTATTATACTTATCAAAATTTAATATGTGATGCAAGAGATGATGATTCTTAGTTGTACATAACTTTAGGTTGTTCAAAGATACCTACTCAAGGGTATACTATCTATACTAGGCCTATAAGAAGTTT
Source organism: Coelogynopora nodosa (assembly GCA_034780555.1). Taxonomy (NCBI): domain Eukaryota; kingdom Metazoa; phylum Platyhelminthes; order Proseriata; family Coelogynoporidae; genus Coelogynopora; species Coelogynopora nodosa. The sequence goes on along the minus strand of JAUZND010007446.1, from coordinate 2,203 downwards.
TACATAAGCTTGTTCAAAGGTAGGGCCTATAACCTACTAAGAAGTTGTACATAACTTTAGCTTGTTCAAAGGTACCAACTAAGAATAAAAACTTGTTATTTCATTTCAAATTGCACATATTTAATTGACTCTTTAATATTTAGATTTTAATATTTTTAATCTGATAACTTACTGCATTCAATAGATATCCGTGTTTTACAGTTCATTAAATGAAACTATATACTTTTTTCATATATGACATGTATATCTATGGCTGGGAGCTCTGACATGCTATATATAGGCCTAAAGATAAAAAAAAAAATCAATTTACCTAAATATTATTACTAGAGACTTGTGAGACGTCATATTTTTATACACATAAGTTTTCAATAATTAATATATTTTTTCAATACATTTATAGATTGATTTAATTTATCATTTGTCCAAAAACAAATCGTAGTTTTTTAATAAATACTTTTTTTCACGAAATTAAATGATCAACCTTGACGATAAAAAAACGTTTGTGTTAAAATAAGATGTATAGCCTAATGTTAGACAATAGGCTTTTAATATTTAAAAAATCTATTGAAAATGTGAAATTTCTCAATATATATATATAATTAATTATCAATAATAATTAACAACATTATTATAAGAAAATATTATTTAAAAACATTAATCTTAACTGTAAAAGGTTTTGCTACGAGTGAGGATGGAACTCACGACCTTCAGATTATGAGACTGACGCGCTAGCTACTGCGCTATCAAGGCAAATCATTGATTGTTCTTTATATAATCAGTTATATTTCGCTGCATACTTGAATAGGCCTACATAGGCTCTTATAAAACGTGTCCTAACTCTTTAAGTACGTGCATGTCTAAAATGAATAATGTAAAAATTATCTGCTAAATGTATAGGCCTACATTAATGAAAATTAAAACAAATAATTAATAATAAAAATACGTAAATAATTTTTTTTTAATAAAACTGTTAATAAATAATTTATGAGTGGATTATGTATCCTAATATAATTATTGTAACATGTTATTATTGTTAATATTGTTTAATTATTGTTTATTGTTATTTATTATTGTTTAATTATTGTAAATGTTGTTAATAGACCCTACAGTAGTATATTTACATTGCACCAATTTAGGCCTACAAAGTGTCCAATTTGAATTAAATAAGTTTTATTGTAAAATCTGTTTTTCTCTAATTTTTTTGTTGTAAAGATGCCATAGAAATGCCATTCATACCATAACAATATAAATTATAGGCCTACTTCTATGATTCATACTTTTTAAATATGTTTTATATATTATAAGGATTCAAGGTAAAAATTTGGAAATTGTCAATAAAAATATTAAATTAGTTAGTAACATTTTTATCGTAGAACAAAGAGCATAAGACCCGTATACATGATTAGATATCCAAAATGAACATACAAAAACAAAGTTAATATATATTTGAGAGTGTGAGATATGAACGTGTAGTAGTCAGTAGCTTATAATAGTTCATTATATTATATTATTAGTTATTATAGTTCAGTCTTCAGTGTTTACTAGTCCTACATTGTATAGTTTTGCAATGAGTAAAGTCAACTTTAAACAGAAATTAATGATATTAGATCGCATTTATAATATGACTTAATTTTTCTTTAAATTCACCTTATAGCCTAATTGATAATGGCAAAATTAGCCTTTTTAAACATATTATTTGTAATATTATGACTAATGCGATATAAAATAACAATTATTTAAAATTAACAAGAAACTGTCACATAAACAAGCAACATACCATATAGGGTAATTAATACATAGAGATTTCACTCAATTATTGATTTCATATAGGCCTACATTGCGTTGCAAATTTTCGTCAAAAGAAAATCGTTTTATTTTAACAAAACGGTAGTGGTAAATATTTTTTTATTAAATTGATTTTAAGAGTTAATAAATATATCATAGGCCTACAATTTTAACATGCGCAAGTTGTCCATAAAATATAATTTTTTGCCTTTATATTATCTAAAACTGTTTTACTACATGAGCTAGCCTATTGTGATGCTGTCAGTTTTTAAATCATTATTTTGCTAAAGCTTTTTGTAAACAATTTAGTAGTATGCACAGCATACTATGGCAGCCGACAGGGATCAAAACGAAATTCACCCATTTAACAACATATATGTACATATATGTTAAATATGTGCACATATATGTTAAATAT